>JAFBJT010110589.1:0-18680 GCA_016785325.1 Chascanopsetta lugubris | reverse complement strand
ATATAAGTAATTTGCGCGTGTAGTGTTGGTAAGGCAGCCTGTACTTTGGAGCACATCTCCACAGAGGTTAATGAGGGGGGCACTCTGAAGTAATTAAAACAAGAGCATTATAAGGCAGCGGTTTCACATAAGGCACTCGTACACCCCCCCCCCCCCCCCCCCCCCCCCCCCCCCCCCCCCCCCCCCGCACACACACACACACACACACACTTAATTAAAACTCTCTGCAGACAACATTTTGTATCTGCTCAGGTAATCTGCTGTGAAATTAATAAGGAGGTGGAGAATTAAATGCCAGCAGACGCAGACGAAGGCTATTCCTCTCTCCTGGCGCTGCAGTGTGCATGACAGGGGTCTCGTCTCCATCACATGATCCTTATTGCACAACACTTCTCGCCGTTCCTCGCCCTAATCTGATTCCAATTTCAACGGCGGCGGCCGAGCTTTAATTGGAACGCCTGCGCTTCTTCTTCTTCTTTTTTTTAATTGGACTCTGTTAAGATGGGAAATGAGCTCCTGAGTAACAGTATCTTTAAAACGCTGATACGGCGCGAGAGAGAGAGAAGGAGAAGGAGAGAGAGAGAGAGAGAGAGAGAGAGAGAGAGGCAGTGACATTTCAACGTAAAGACAAATAGTTCAGTCACAGGTGGTGTGTTTCAAAGTGTGTGCAGTACGACGGATTGTTGTGTTGATTGAGGTGGTGCTCCAAAGACAATGCACTGCGACAGCGGTGTCACACTCACTTCAGTTCAGGGGCCACACGTGGCCCAGTTTGATGTGAAATGGGCGGGGCCAGTCAAAACAGCACCAATGACCCATTTACAATGACGTGAAGTGCTAAAAGGACAGATATGAATTCAATTTCAAATGCTCACAACTCTGCATCCAAAAATGTGCTAAATCAGCCCACGGGCCGGACTGCGCCCTCCGGCGCGCTGGCCCGGGCCCGCGGGCCACGTGTTGGACACCCCAGCTCCACATAAGGGTCCTCATGTAACACTAACTCCATGTACTTCAGCACAGGGCTGTCAAACGTAGGTCAGGAGCCGCATGAGGCCCGGTTTGATCGAAAGTGGGCGGGGCCAGTACAATCGTAACATAATGAATCATAAAGAACAACAACTTCATTTAGAGCTTAGTGATGAATCTGGTGAAAATACTCGGGTAAGTACCCTTTTTTTAATTTTTATTTTTTTAACACTTTGCAAAATCATCCCACCGGCCGGATCGGACCGGACTGGTATGGCGTGGCCGGTTCAGGCCCGCGGGCCACGTGTTTCCCCCCCCTCCCCCCCCCCCCCCCCCCCCCCCCCACCTCCCCCACCCAGCTCCACATAAAGGATATCATGTATCATTTCACACACAGACCGTGACTTTATCGCGTCTTTAGTGGCGCAGGGACAACAACACAATGATATCATGGTGTGACGGCGAAGCTGGAGGTGGTGCTGTCGTCCTCCGCCGCGGCGAGGTGAAGCGTGGGCGTCAGGCAGCGCGGTTTCCTTCACCTCCCCGGTCGCGCTCTGCCTCACCTCCAGCATTGAGACGCAGCACTTCTCCCATTCTGGAACCCGTGTCGCCCTGCTGAGGTGCTGCAAAACATGCCCGCTCTCCCACGGCCGCCTCCGCCGCCTCCGCCACCTCCGCGCGTGACCCCTCCTGATAAGCCTGGAGTTCAGCCCTTTCACTGATTAGTTTGCTGGCGGATTGAAAAAGCCCCCGTGTCACCCGGTCTGGCGCTAACCTGCGGAGCAGCAGGTGTCTGGCACCCGGGCCAGTGTGAAACTGAAACCATTATTTATACATAGGAGTCCTCTTGGTGCAGGATGGGGGGGATGGGGGCGTAGGGGGGTGCGTGGGGGGGGGGGGGGGGGGTGGGGGGGGGGGGGGGGGGGGGGGGGGGGGGGGGGGGCGCATCCTCAGCTACTTTATAATTCTAGAAATAGTTGACACCTCTTTTTAAATGCTGGAGATGTTCTGCACTTGCAAATCCAAGATCCATATTCTGACTCCTGAAGATGTGAGGTCATTAGTGAGTTTGCAGCCAAAATCCTGCTCCCTCAGCGCGTGCGTGTGTGTGTGTGTTTGTGTGTGTGTGTGTGTGTGTGTGTGTTCACGTGTTTGTTTACTGTGCCACCACCACCGGCCCAAGCTGGAGCCACAGGAGTGTGAAATAACAAGCACAAGAGGGATTTCACGCCTTTACACAGCTGAAAAAAAAAAAAAAAAATATATATATATATGTGTGTGTGTGTGTGTGTGTGTGTCAGAATTCCCATTTTTCATCCTCTGACAAACTTTGTTTACTTCCCCACTTCCCTCAGCCTACCTATACCCCCCCGCCCCCCCACACCCCCCTCCATTACCACGTCCCCACAAATTAACCAGCACCATTACATCAGGGTTCCCACGGATACGGTCTTATGCTACTACCCCCCACCCCCCCCACCCCCACCCCCCCATCCCTAAGTCCTTGTTTTATCACTGTTATCAATGGCTCACGGAGCATCATTAGGGAAAAGACAAACAGCTCTGTTTCCTTTTTGGGGGTGGAGGAGGAGGGGTGGTAGTGGTGGTGGTGGTGGTGGTGGTGGTGGTGGGGGGGGGCGTGTTGCACACAAACACAGACACAAAATCAATGCCCGGTTTCCCATGAGCACCTCATTAGGGAGGGAGGGCACTTGTGCACCATTGAAAGGCAGAGGCCCGGGTCTCTTTGTGCATCAGGTGAGACGCATGAGGAGGAGACACCTTCAGAGGGACGGAGGCTCGGGGAGGAGGTGAGGAGGGAGTGGACTCAGGAGTGACGCCTGTGGTCACGTGTGGTATCACACCTTCAATGGACACGGTGGCGAAGGGGCTCACACCGAGGGGGATTGACGCTCCGTTATCTCACTTATATTCAGCGTTGGGCACGTTGCTTTAAAAAAAATGTAACTAGTTAAAGTTACCTCTCCCGAAAAAGCAACTAATTAATGGATATGAAAGTAAGTAGTTATTGTTAGGAATGACTTCTCCCAAAAAAGTAACTTCTATAGGAGCCGAGTTACAGCATTAAAGGAGCGTTCATTTTTTTCTATATCAAAGAATTTGGCCCAGCCCACTTAAATGGAACTTTAAATTCAACTGTATGTGTAATCATTTATAATCCAACTAATTATTAAATATATTTAACGAATGAAGATTCATAGAGAACATTGAATACTAATATAAACATAATGGGCATTTATACCTTAAGTAGCGAAACGTCATGCTTGTACTTCCTTCACGTTGTGTGAGCCTGCCATTGTCGCCTCGATCTCTTGGCTGTTTGGGTGTGTTTGTGTTGGTGTGTGAGGCCCCGCCCACCTCTGCCCTTGATTGGCTTGCCATGGAACGTGACCGTTGACTCCGCCCTCTCCCCAAATGAACGAATGGCAAACATAGCAACGGCTTCTGTGACGGAGAGCCAGGTCTGGTGAAAACAGGAACTAAGTAAATAAATACACACAAAAAAAAACCCAAAATATTACATGACAGTCCAGTGAAATCAACATGTTTAGAGGCGGGGCTTGGAGACAGTGATGGAGCGCACAGGTGCAGAATGCTGAGCACCGTGCGGGCTCCTAAAAATGACCCTCCTCCCTGGAAGGGGAAGGTGGGTTTGAAAAAAATGTAAATGTCCCCCCCTCCTCCTCTGTAAACGTCAGAGTGACACTTTGGACACTCTGTGGCTGTGCAGACGCAGATGGACGCGTCGGAATGAAAGGACCTTCTCATGACAAACTTTCTGGAAATGTCATCCTTTCATGCTGCTGAGAAGAAGCATTTCATATCTATTACAGCCGCCATTCTGTGTCCCATATTTCACATTTCACTCCTTCTCCCCGCGCGCCGCAAATCCTCTGCCAATCTCCCGCCCTTAAGAATCTCTGCCAGGCCCCGCAACGCCACGACCCCCCCCCCCCAACCCCGGCCCCACCACGCCCCCCCCCCCCCCCCCCGCCCCCCCCCCCCCCCTCCCCCCCCCCCCCCCCGCCGCCGCCGCCGCCTCCTCTCCGCCTCTTTTGATGTGACAGAACAAACCGCGACCTATTAGGATTAAGGCTTTGAAAAGATCTTTGAAGCCGCTCAAGGTTCCTTTAAACTGGGGAGCGACAATATGAGCTGTGTGGCAGCAGATGCTGAATGGAGCGATGAGCCCGTGCTCCTCAGTGAGAGCTGTCACACGCCGACACCTACACAACAACTCACACAGGAACAGCCTTTACCCACGGCAGCACAGCTGCTTCTGTGCTCGCACATGCACCTTCGCTCCCTCCTCCTTCGGCCGGCACGTGCTTGGTTCTAGACCTCCGCTGCAAAGTCAGATGTAAACAGACACGCGTCCTGCCCCCCCCTCCCCTCCCCCCCGTGGTTTTCACCTTCAAGTATCCATCTCTGCAGCCTTTAAACACTTGGACTCAAGACCGACTTCGAGCTGGGAAAAGCGGGCCTCATTAAAGGTGCAGTGTGTAGGATTTGGTGACATCCAGAGGTGGAGTTGCGTGTCGTATCCGTCACCTCGCCCTCAGCCCTCTGAACACGCAGGAGGACCGATGGCAGGCGGCAGCTGCCAGAAAAAAACGGAGAGATGTTTGGAGGTTTAGTGTGTCAGCGCTGGGTTACTGTAACAACATGGCGGCCCCCATAGAGAGGACCCGCTCCTCATATAAATATACATTAATGGGCTCATGGAGTGATGCCAAAAGAAGACCATTTGTAAAATGTCAGTATTTGTATTTTTATCTACAGATAGAAGTGACAAAAATGTACCAAGATTTTACATACTGCAACTTTAAATAGGCACTACTTTTAAGGAATTAACAAAATGTAGTGACTTTAATGATAATAATAACGATGAAAACAAAAATGATACTACTACTACTACTACTACTACTAATAATAATAATAATAATAAAAATGATAATAATATTCATCATCATCAACTAATGTTGGCTGGCACTCACACTACCACTCCTTATATGGAGTTTGTCAGCTCATGAGTGCCACCGCCTGGACAGGAGGACGTATTACAATGCAACCGGCAAAAATTATTTTGCGAATATTTGATTCTCTCAGTGACAGAAATGATAAGATAAAACAAAATAATATAATTAAAGAATTTTTGAAAGCGAATCTCACATCCTGTGTTTGGGCCACGAGCCAAAGCATCGCCAGAGGCCCGGAGCTTTGGGTCTGTGACCCACATTTTGGGTTGTGACCCACCGGTTGAGAATCACTGTTAATGATCCACTGTGACGACATGCGGTCCTGAACCGCTTTGATATCACTGAGCGACTGTGAGAGAGGAAGCGTCCTCTTCAAAATAAAAGGCCAAAGCCCCACTACCCATTTTTGGGTCTCAAACCAATGGAAGATAAATAGTTCCAGACGTCCTACTTCTCTCTGCAACATGCAGAGGAATTTTCAAATCTCTGTCGGCAGAGCGTCGGCTCTGACAGAACATCTGACGATGGAACGTGATGGAACATGATGGAACGCGATGGAACGTGAAGGAACGTGATAGAACGTGATGGAACGCGATGGAACGCGATGGAGTGATGCGGACGAGAGCAAATGAAGTAGAACTGACACCCTGAATGTTGCCTGTTCACGTCCCTTCAGTCACAGCGACACGGCGGAGTGCAAACAGCCTCGCCTCCATCAGAAAAGAATTTGGCTTTCTTTTATCTAATCACGCCTCTGAACATCTCTTATCGCAGCTGCCGCGCCCCCTGAGCCAGGCACACGACACATTTCAAATATTCAAAAAAATGAAAACACACAGCGCCGGGTTCCTGGAGAGATTCTCGCAGACGATCCTATTTAGATATTCACCGTGGGGAGTTTGGGGGGGGGGGGGGGGGGGGGGGGGGGGGGGGGTTGAACGTGCCCCCGGTGTGAGATGTCGGCGCTGACGAGATACTGAGGGTCTGTGGAGGTGGAAATGAAGCCAGGGGACAGGTGGGGGAGGGGGCGGAGCCAAGTCAGAGAGACAAGTTCTCAGGGAGCTGCCACCATGGAGCACACAGTCCTATCTTATCTTTGTGACTCTAGATTAAAATGCTCTACACTCTCTCTCTCTCTCTCTCCCTCTCCCTCCCTCTCTCTCTCTGTCTCTCTCTCTCTGAGTGGAGGAGCTCTAATCTCCCCATGAAGTAGCGGGAGTCGATCCCTGGCAGGAGAACTCAGGGTTCCGGGAAAGAAAAGAAGGAGAATAAATTCAGAAATTAGCCAGCTCCCTTCAGAACCATCATCAGCTTTGATCCGGGTTTTCTTTACCACCCCCCTTCCCCCTCCCCCTCCTCCCTCCTCTTTCTTCTTCTCCAGGCTCTGTTCATCATAATCCAAACAATTGGCTGTTGTAGCTGCATGTGTCCCTCTTGTGGGAAATGGGCTGCGAATCAGATCCTCCCGGGTTATTGTTTCAAGTCCCGTCCAAACAAGCTGGGCCGAGCGGAGGCAGGGATAAAAGGCCCGGGGCAGACAGACAGACAGACAGACAGACAGACAGACAGACAGACAGACAGACAGACAGACGGACGGATGAGCCCCGAGCTCCAGAGGCTTCGACTTTGGCCAAACAAACGTTTGTTTTCCAAAGTGTTTCAGAGTCACAGGGATTAAAGGCGGATGTGGACCAAAGCACACCCCCCCGCCCCCACCCATGCACCCGGACCCCTGCCCATCCGTGGTCTTGTCAGGCGGTGCATTGAAAGGCAGGGTGGCACCTGTTGGGGCAGAAGGATGATACGGGGCAGGATCTCGGTGGCGCCCGGAGTCAAAACAAAGGCGGCGCTCATTCATCTTTCATGTTCATTGATGAGGAACCCGTCGGGCCTCAACAGGCCATTGTCTCCTCTAAGTGGAGCCCATTGATGGCCAGAAAGCCACGTTTGTTTTTGCTCTCTGACGGGCGGAGCTAATTTTAAAAGGCTTAATGGCGCATTTAACCGCTCCAACACTCGCCGCTTTGGATCCCGCCTTGCGCCATTGGCTCGCTGCTTCCTAAACGGCCTATAAACAATAATAAAATGCTAATCGCGTGTGAATGGCCCGACACCGGTGGGCACGGATGGGTCCTGGGCTCCTCTCAATGCCTGGTGTAACAAATCTACATCCAGGAAACCAGAGGGGTGGCGGTGGGGGAGGGGGGAGGGGGGGGCGCGGTGGTTGAAGGCGCCATAATGGCGCCTGCTTCCTGGCCCACCTCTCCACTCTCGCTTTGTCATAAAACCCTGGATCGCCTTCATAAAGTGCATTTCTCATGCTATTGTTCGGCTAATCACATCCTCTCCAACAGTTTCAGGATGTGACAAGATAAGATGGGGGATATTAACGCCGTATCGCCTCATCTGAGAATTATGAAAATGCGCGGGCGGCGGCGGCGGGAACGGGGGCATCTCCGGGAGGAAATAGAAAATCAATTTGAAGAAGTTCCATTTTTGTATATGGCCTTGAAAAGAAAACACCTTATCTACCTGGAATCCAATTAGAAGCGGGTTAATTTAGTGGCACCGTGTTCAGAACCTTATCGTCTCGTCCAATCAGCTGCCGTCTTTGAGTGCTCTCTGTTTGTCCCGTGTAACGGCTCAAATTGAATCATGTCAGATTCCAGATCTGACTGATGCCTGATCTTAGGTATCGCTGGCACGCGGCTGAATGCAGCGATAGAGACATTAATTAAATTCTCAATTATCATAAGCTGTGGTACAGCCAGGTCCGGCTTTGAATACACAGCACGGTGCTGATCCACGCAGCCCGCTCTTTATTAGTTATTATTCTAGTCTCAGCTTAACCTGCTGTCTCTTGTCGTTATCTCCTCACATCGCCATTCTCTCTCTAACGTGAGGAGACGGTGAACGCTCACAACTACGATTTCAAGAAGAACCAGGCGCTGACTGGAAAAGAAACACTGGCTCTTCCAAAGCCAGTCGAATGACTTCACTCTGTGTTTGAGGGCTCATCTCCGTTCTCATAGGACAAAGACACAATCTCTATTTGTCTGTTACTCGAAAGGTGCAGTGTGTCAGATTTGGTGACATCCACTGGTGAAGTGGCGCGTTGTATCCACCACCTCGCTCCTCCTACTCCGGCGTGCAGGAGAACCTATGTGCACACCTGGTTGTCATTAAGGCCCAAAAGATGTTTAGTGTGTCCACTTTGGGCTATTGTAAAAAAAAAAACATGGCAGCCCCCATAGGGTGGACCCACTCCTGGTGTAGATAGACATTAAAGGGCCAATTTTAGAATTGTGTAAACTGACCAAAATCTCACACACCGCACCTTTAAATGATGATAATAATTATGATTAAATCCGTCAATAACAAAATAATAAATCTTTCAACTTTAAACTGTGGCATTGGATATTTGAAGCTTTTAAAAGACACTTCAAGACTCTTGGGTTTAGTGCAACAACATAGAAAACACTGCGATGACCTCTCCTGACCCCAACAGGTTGCGGTTTCCTAGCAACCACATTTTTTCAGTCTACGATGAATGATCAAAACTCAGGACTGTGCTATCAGCGATCTTTTAATCCTCATCCTCCAATCCTGGTAAATCCTCCTGTTTTCGTTAAATTAGCATTGTGCCGTTTCGAGGTTTGTCAGCTCTGTGGCGCATTACTGCCACCGCCTGGACTGGAGGATGTATTACACTGCTCTGCTAAAATGCAGCCAGACAGTGTGCAGATTGCAAAAGCATCAAAATTAAGGATTGAGTGATTTCCAATCTTTCTAATCCTGGTTGATCAACTGTGCAGCGCCACCCTCTGGATTGGATGACGATGCGCTGCTCCGGATCTCACCGGTCTGGAAAAAACCAATATGCGAATATTTTTATTCAATCAGTTTAAGCTGAACTCAACACATTGGAAGGCTAATTGATTTGATACTAATTGAACCTCGCCTTTTAAGACTTTTGAAGGATTCACCGGAGCCCTGAAAAAGAGAGGATGGAACAGACGACGCGCTGAGGCCAGCTCCCCTTCACACTCACACTGAATGTATTCAAACGCAGCTAAAGTCAATATACAGCTCTTCTGCTGGTCCTTAATAACACACACGGCAAGTGTAGCGCCGGAATGATGAAGAGCTCTTCACACGTATGTGTCACACACAGACGGATATTTGTAGAATTATGAGTTTGATGGATTGCAAGTTTGAAATGTTCCACTCAGTGGTCTGACACCCTGGATGTGAAGGTGTGTTCCTGGAGAGGAGCGGGTGGCCATGTTATTAGAAAGCAGAATGAAGGACCCTCACCACCACAGGGCGCGGATGAAGCACGGCCACATCTTACCCGTAAATAAGAGTCTGTGTTCACACCTTCAAAGCCGCTTCACCGTTTCTTCCCCTTCGCCCCGCTGATTGTTTGCAGGCTTGATTCACTCGGATTCTTAAATGATAGGCTCATATAAAGTCCCAGACTTTGTTTACGTGGCGGTGGCGGCGGCGGCGGCGTATTGCTCGGCTGCCTCCTTAAGCGTGAGGAGATATGCGAGAGCAATCAAATATTTCTATGGCTGGCGTAAATGACGGCAGATGGAGCGAAGAGGAAGTTTTGAATTTTTCACTCCTCATTTGCGGCTGAATTGGCGGCGGGCGTGCGCGCACGCGCGGGCGCGGCCGTGCGCGTTGCCTGTTTTCCCGGGAAAGAAAATAGATGGCTTCGTCGCTCAGTATGCATAAACTGTTTGTTGTCGCACACTGTCAACAGAAATGATAGCAATTCTATTTGTCTTTGCCAGCGAGACATTGTTACAAAGTCTGAATGGTGTTTCTCATGAAAGGGATTGTTTGTCCATTGTCAAGTTATTTTCCCGCCGCCGTCGTTGGTCCGACGCGAACCCGCCGGAACCTCTGCCGCCATCTTTACATACATGCACACGGGCACCTCGCCCATTACCCCGCGCGTATGAACGCCGCGGCACGAGCGCAGGTCACCCGTCCGCCTCGCGTCCACCTGGCAGTCTGCTATCACGAGGCACTCGAATCAAACATATATTTCGATCAAGGCGCGGAAGGATTGGCGCAGAGGGGGTGTGTCCCCGTCTGCGCTCACGGGAGAAGAGGCGGCGGCGGCGGCGGCGGCGGGGGCACCTCTCTTTTGTTCACTCCCCTCTCTAACTGGTAGTGTTTGACTTCCCCCAGCCAGGAGTGGGTAATTCCGGAGCCCTGTGTGAGGTTGTTAGATCACTGAGGCCCAAGACAGCACCGTTCTTTGCAGACCCTTGACAGCAAATATGTGGTAATGATATTGTCTCCTGCTGGGTAATAACACACAATTCAGACTGCCACATACTGCAGCCGCCGGGGAAGGATGGAGGGGAGAGCGAGAGAGCGAGAGGGAGAGAGAGAGAGAGAGAGAAAAGAATTACACTGAAGTACTGGAGGAAAATGACAGGAGAAATGTCTTCAACCTGAAGTGCAGCTATATTGAAGAAATTCACTCCTGCAGGACACTGCAGCAGGAAGGAGTGTTTCATTCCGCGCTTCTCAGACTGATTCAAACGACCCCGGCGCGCCGACACCTGCGAGTGGAAGCGGGTGGTTTCCTCATGCAAACAACGGTTTACAAGTGTGTTGACAAGTGATTCTTCCCCCCGCATCCCGGATTCTTTCAGACGGCGGTCCTCAGCGGGTGGGTCGGGCCCCAAACGTGCGCGGCGGACAGGTTTTCATTGGGTGGTGGGGTCACTCTGAGGGCGAGCGAGGGGTGAAGAAAGAAGAACGGGGTTTTTTCGTGCCGTCTGCTGACACAGAGAGAACAGCCACAAAGTTTGTTTACACATGCGAATTGACCATGGCACGACACCTACTCCATGAAATATGGATATTGTACATTGTGTTACCTTTTGTTTTTACTTAAATGATCATTGAGTGTAAAGTTGAGTTTTTCCTTTTCTAGCATCGCAACCTGCCGGTTTTTGTTTATCATTAAACTTGTTTATGTTTGTTGTCGACACAATAGTCTGGCAGCTACATGCTAAACCCGTCATTCTCAACGAGTGGGTCAAAAGAAATTACAGCCCCCCCCCTCCCCCCCCGCGCTTTTACTTGGAGAAGGAGGCTTCCTCTCTCACAGTCACTCAGTGATATCAAAACGGGTCGGGACCTCATGTCGTCACGGTGGATCATTAACACTCTTTCACATATGAGAGAGCAGATGATTCAGATCAGTGATGGCCAACCGGTGGGTCGCGACCCAAGAGTGGGCTGCGGACCCAATTTCAGAGGGTCCCGGGCCAAAAAAATCTTAGGTCGGCCCAAGGTCGACCTGGGTGGCCCTCGAGAGGCCGCGCCCCTTAATTATGCACAATTTCAAACCTGGAGTGAATAGAAATAAGCCCCGCCCCCCGTACGGTTGCCACAGGAAAACATGTGACTGACTGAGAACCGATTATTCACACTCCGTAACAGCAGGTGGCGACGTCGCCCTGTAATGGTGACAGACACCGGCCGTTTCACAGAGAGAGGGAGACCAGCAAGGTCTGTTTACATCTGACTTCATCAGTAAACCTGTTTGTTGGGTTCTATCTCAGGTTCAAACTGCTCCAGCTCCTCGTGAATCCACATGTGTGAAGTTGAACGTGTCGAGTCACGGCCCGTCATCGAGGAGCGATGGCGGGTCCCGAACCCAGAACCAGCCGAGAACCACGGGGATGAACGAGTGTGCCTGTGCCACAAACACCAGTGACTAACTCCTCCTTTGTGTCCATGTTAGCGCGGAGCATCGTTAGCGCTTAGCATAAACGGCGTGGAGACCCCTCCATTGTGAGCCCGGCCACACTGGCAGCCTCAGCCTTGACCCTTGTGTTGCTCTACTCGGCCCCTCGCCTTGTAACTGTCAACAACCATCCATCAGCGGCCAATCAGGGGCCGGGGGGCCGGGTCCCGGGTCCCGGGTCCCCCTGCTGTACTGTGAAATTGTGGCATGTGATCCTTAATGCGCGTGAAGTCGACAAGGCCCGGACACAATACGTGAGCCTGGTGGGTGGGGGGTGGGGGGTGGGGTGGGGTGGGGTGGGGGGTGGGGGGGGGAGTCTATTAGCCTCCTGCTGTGCCCGGGGCTGCCCCTGGATTTACTCCTCTAGGGATAAGTTGGAATCATGGTGTGATGTCTGCTCGCCTCCCGGGCACCAGCCTCAGCCCTGCTCAGGCCTCAGGCCGCCTGTCAATCAAAAGGTGTGACCTGCCTCCACTCTGTTCCCCCACACACACACACACATGTAACCACATGTATCACCTATAGGGCAGTCCGTCGTTGTCGTGTGCACTCTTCTCAATCTCTTTCCTCTGGATGTACGGAGACGGCACGTTTCAAATCTCCGTACTGAAATAACAGGTACATCAAATGTTAAAGTGTCAAAGTAACAAATAAGTCGATGTCGTACTTTCAGTATCAACATATCAGAGGTAAGTAAAAGCGTACGAATAAACGTGTAGAGCCACAGATACAAACCATCATATGGAGGTTGAGTCGAAGAAGTCATTTAAAGGTGTTTCTCATGTTAGAGGGTTTTTTTGTCTCTGTAAATTGAATAAACGACAAATTCAATGCTGCCTCATTCCCTTTATGGACAATTTGAATAACTAACGATCCGAAAAGATTTCAATGGAGATTCCACCTGAATAATGTTGATATTGTGAATTGCAATAGACTGTAGAGGTGTACCTAATAAAGTGACAGATGACCGTATGGGCTCAATGGAAGTTAACACACGAAACGGTGACATTTCATATACATTTTATAGACATTGTTATGTCATGTGGTTATTGAATCCTTGTGAGTTTATATTCATTGAGTATGGAACACGTTTTTCAGCATAAAAGATACGTTTCTTTATCGAAGTAAAACAGCCTTTGAGGATATTTGGGATTTCCTCTGCCCCAGATGAACCCACTTCTCGCCCTGTCATGAAATGATCTCCTCTGCTCGTGTCCATGATCTTAGATACAAACATCGCCTCTGTGCAGAGCGAGCGAGCGACAGAGAGAGAGAGAGAGAGAGAGAGAGAGTGACTCCCTCTCCTTATTCATACATTTGACTGCCGGAGCAGTATTGTGCAATGGGCTAAAATAAATGAGAGCAGTCGCCTTGATACGGCGCCACTGGGTGAGAAAGGGAGGCACATTGAAACGGAAGAATTCATCTCTTCTATCAGCCCCTGCGCTCACGAGTTGAACCAGGTATTCAAATGGGTTCAATCTCCGCCGCTCAGATTTACATAACACAGACAGATGAACTCGAGTGATTGAATTGGGCTGTGGTGGAGGGAGGGAGGGAGGGAGAGAGGGAGAGAGGGAGGGGGGGGGAGGGGGGGGTGGAGAGAAAGAAAATGAATTTCCAAGTGAATTAGGAAATGATGGAAAAAGGCAAAGGGTATATTACTTATTTTTCACACTGAAATAATTACAGAATTAACCTTTCTTTCCTCTGTGACAGCCCTCTACACCCTCTTTATCACAATGAATGTGACGCTCTGGACTCGGGAAAGAAACTTGACTCTTTGATGAATAAATCAGCCACACACACAGTATCATTCCCGCTGCGCCACCTTTTCCATTCTCTCCCTTTCACTCGGACTGTTTACGAACACGGACGCTGTGGTGTCCGTCACCTATAGGTGTTCATGAGGCTCAGGGTGGGCGGTTCACGGGCGCGCGTCCCACCCCCGCTCTCCCTGTGCTCCCCCTCTTTGCCCATTTTTGGATGGACCAGGGAAGTAGGAGGAGCTAGGCATCAGCAAGATGGCGACGAGTGAACCGCCCACTCCGAGCCTCATCAGCGCTCTGCGGAAAGCTATGGACGACGTCGTGGACGCTCCGTCCATCTTCACAGACAGTCGGTGGTCGCCATCTTGCCGATGCCCAACTCCTCCTACTTCCTGATTCATCCAAAAACGCACCGCACGTCACAGCATCCAACAGAAGGTCGGCCTATGTGTCACTCAAGAGGCCACGCTCCTTAATTATGCACAATTCCAAAGCTGGAGAGAATGGAAATAAGCCCCGCCCACGCACAGTTGCCACAGGAAAACATGTGACTGATTGAGACCAAATTGTAGTTTGTACCAGAACGTAAACATGTTTCATTCACCTCTGAAGTTGGTCATTTTAACATGGGAGTCTATGGGGATGGAGCCTCGAGTGGCCAGCCTGAGAACTGCAGGTTTTCCCACTTTATTATTGGCCTCATCGGCCAGTTCTGGAGGTTGCCGCTTGGCGACTTCCCTAAAACTGTGTTTTTGCCGAATTAGGAAAACAGCTGCATGGCTGACTTTTTCTTTGAAAAACTTTCACCGAATCATCAAGACTATTTTACATTCATGCCAATCCAACAAAATGGAACCTTTAGAACAAAACCCGAGGAGCTCAGCGGACACATGTTCCTCCAGTCACCTCTTCTAATAATAATGATTACCCACTTCCTGTCTCAGCATCCCTCTGCTCCTGCACCACTCACTTTGCAGCAACAGATGGGGGGTGAGTGAGGGGGGGGGGGGGGGGGGGGGGGGGGGGGGGGGGGGGGGGGGGGGGGGGGGGGGGGTGAGTGGGTAGAATGTCACTGCAGCCCCTCTCCAGCCCTCCAGGTGAGTGTGTTTCTCCAAACGCTGGAGGAAATGAAGCAAAAATGATGGAGTGTTTGTTTTGTGACATTTTGTCTGTGGGCGGCCTCATCAGGGCTGAGCCCCGCGCACCTCAAGTGTTAATTTAGGGCTCCCGCCGAGCGTGAGCCTGTCAGCCGCCCGGCGGCGGTGGCGAGCAGAGGAGGGAGGTGAGCTCTTGCAGAAAATGACCCTTCTGGTCTGATTGTCTTCTGGCCTGCGGACTGGCACTGAGAGGGAAAACAAAGGAGGGAGAGAGAGAGGGAGGGGGAGAGAGAGAGAGAGAGAGAGAGAGAGGGAGAGAGAGAGAGAGAGAGAGAGGTGGTTGACTGCTAATGCACCTTGCAGCAATTAGAGAGGTTTACCTGAGTGCGTGACCACAGCAACAACACCAGCACACACACACACACACACACACACACACACACACACACACACACACACACACAGTCACTCCCATTTAAAAGGCTGCACACTCAGGTACATACATCAGCTGACGTCAGCACCAGCTAAATGAAACACTGGCCCCTCTCTCTCTCTCTCTCTCCCGCTCTCTTTCTCACACACACACACACACACACACACACGTTCAGAGTGGATTACTTCCTGCCACAGTTGAACCCAGGGACTCATTGGCCTGAGGTGGTCTCACTCTTTATTCTGTGAAAGTTAAACAGGAAGGACACAGGCCTCTCTGAACATGAGCCACATTAACACAACTCCTGCAGTGATGTCCCTCTGAAGTGGTCACGCCCACTCACACTGACCCCTGTGGTCAGTGTGAGTGGTCACGCCAACACACACACACATACACACACACACACACACACACACACACACACACACACACACAGTCACTCCCATTTAAAGGGCTGCACACTCAGGTACATACATCAGCTGACGTCAGCACCAGCTAAATGAAACACTGGCCCCTCTCTCTCTCTCGCTCTCTTTCTCACACACACACACACACACACACATTCAGAGTGGATTACTTCCTGCCACAGTTGAACCCAGGGACTCATTGGCCTGAGGTGGTCTCACTCTTTATTCTGTGAAAGTTAAACAGGAAGGACACAGGCCTCTCTGAACATGAGCCACATAAACACAACTCCTGCGGTGATGTCCCTCTGAAGTGGTCACGCCCACTCACACTGACCCCTGTGGTCAGTGTGAGTGGGCGTGACCACTCACACTGACCACAGGGGTCAGTGTTACGTCACTGACAGATCAATACCAGGCAGCATGGAGATGATCACCTGACGGGTGAAGGGCAAAGCATTAACTTCCTGAGGTCAACACTGAAGTGGAGCAACCTGCAGTTCACCGCGTGGCCACTAGAGGCTCAACCCCCATAGACTCCCATGTGAAAGTGTGAGAGGTGAATGAAACATGTTTAAAGCCTGGTACCAACGACACTGTTGGTCTCAGTCACGTGTTTTACCGTGACAACTTTAAGGGGGGCTGGGCTTAATTTGAACATTCCCACGTTTGAAATTGTGCATAACTAAAGGGGCGTGGCCTCTTGAGTGACACCTGGACCGACCTTGTGTGGATGCTGTGACAGCACCACGGGCCCCACCCCAGCTCTGCCTGCGCTCCGCCTCCTTGTCTGTTTTTGGAGGAACCAGGAAGTGGGAGGAGTTAGGCATCGTAGCCTGTATATAAAGATGGACGTAGCGTCCACAGCGTCGAGCGCAGGTTTCTGCAGAGCGCTTATGAGGCTCGTAGTGGGCGGTTCACGCTTTTGCCATCTTGCCGATGCATGACTCCTCCTACTTCCTGGTTCATCTAAAAAATTGGGCAAAGAGGCGGAGCACAGGTGGAGCTGGGGTGGGCCACATGCAAGTAAAGCGCCCACTCCGAGCCTCATGAACACTCTCACCTCTTTGCCTGTTTTCTGGATGAACCAGGAAGTGGGAGGAGTCACGCATCCGCAAGATGGAACCGCCCACTAGGAGCTTACGAGCTCATCTCCACATACAATCTGTGCAGCGCGGAAGTGTAACTACTGGAATAGATAGAAGCTCAGGCACCACGATGTATGTGGCTTCTAATGCAAAGTTGTCATAGCAACAACACTTTTGTATAAATATTCAAACGTGCAGTAATCAAGCTGTGTTTATCTTGTTAACATGCAAATATGTCTTTGTTTAAGATAATGTTGCTGCTTCATTTCCATGTATTTGCATCACATTCATTCCTCCGTCATTTCAAAACAACTCATTTGTTTTCCACGTCCACAACAACAACAACAACGCGGCGATGCGGCGCCGCAGAGTAGCATGATACTATTTGAAGCCTCCTTCACATACAGTGCCCCCGGCCAGTTCCGATAGCGCCGGTGTGTATTTTATTATTCGCTTTATCTCTTTTGTTGCGTGAGAGTTTATTTGTTTACACGAGAGGGGATTGGAGGTTCGGTGATCGGAGCAAATTGCAGCAGAAAGTACTTCACGTGGGAATGACTGTAATTAGCGTGCTCTTAAATGTGGAACGCTCTCCTGGTGTTTTTGTTTACGGCGGGCGGCTGATCTGTGACTGTGCGCGGGGGCGGCCCCTGCAGGCAGGTTAAAATCACGCGCGGTGCCAGAGATCATCGTGATGAGCTTAGAATTGGTCAGTGTTGAGGAACAATCGACGCGGCGCCAGGTAGACACTCCAGCGCCGGCCTGAGCCGCGAGCTCCTCTGTGTAATTATGTGTTTATGTTTTCACGAGGGGAGCGTTTCAGAACATGAGAGCATTCACGTGTTTGCATTTGTTTATTTTTTTTTTTTTTTACATGTTTACCAAACTGTCTTCTCCCCCTAATCTCTGCATCTACACCACAGCTCCAGCTCCTCATTAAGAGCCAATTAGGAATTCGCTGCTTAGTGATTATAATTCACTGGAGGATCATATCCATAATATCCAGGTAAATTAAGATTTCCATTTCATTCAGCCGCCGCCGCCGCCTCCATGTCTCCATTTCACATCACGGAACAATTGAGATCTTATCACAGATTAAAGTGGGGGATATTACACCTCATTTAAAACATGCACGCCTGTGACGGCTTCAGCAGCTGCTGGAGAGACAGAGGAGGAAGAGGAGCGGAACAATTAAGCGCCTCGCCCGTAAACGACTGAGCGATACGATTGGCAAAGACACTGTGTCTGAGAGAGGGAGGGAGAGAGAGAGAGGAGAGAGAGCGAGAGAGAGAGAGAGAGAGAGAGAGAGAGAGAGCGAGAGAGAGTTCTCCAGGGGGAGATGAAGACACAGGAAGTTTGAAGGCGCTGAGAAGAGAGGGGGGGGGGCGGGGGGGGTCAGGTGACAGAGTGACAAAGTTGCTCTTGTTTGGAAATGGAAATCTTCCCAGACTTCTCCCCCCCCTCCCTCCCTCCCTCCCCCCCCCACCCCACCGCCCCCCCCCATTCGCCAACTCTAAGCTCCAGCATCTGAAGTGGCAACACTTGAGATGGTGAAAGTGACAACATCTTAACATAAGCTGAGGGGGCTAATGTGAACGTCAGCGTGAACCCCAACCTCTTCCTTTCCCCTCGCGCCCACCATCCCTCCTCACTCTGACCCGTCTTCACCTCGGCCAATCAGAGAGCAGGATTCACCTGCTCAGACACAAACAGGTGAGGAGGTGAAAAGTTGAGGGGAAGGAGGGGATCTCTCTCTCTCTCTCCTTCTGTCTCTCCATCAGCCTCCCTTCCTCCTCCAGTCACAGGTGCCTCCAAACAGAACCGGGAGCTTGTAATCCGCCCAAATCCCGGAATGTTCTGAGGGGGTCACTGGATTAGACAGAATTCATGGTGGTAGCTTGGCTGGAGAGGCGGAATTAGAGGAGTCGCAGGGGAAGGATGGAGGAGGAGGAGGAGGAGGAGGAGGAGGAGGAGGAGGAGACGGAAAAAAAGGGAGAGGAGACTTGTATTAAAATGAGCTTACCAGGTGGTCTCCCTCCCAAAAGTGGACACAGTGTGTCAAGTAATCTGAAAAGCCCCCGGGTGTTTGTTGCCCATTGGCCAGAGGCCTGGTAAAAAGAGAGAGAGAGAAAGAAGAG
>JAFBJT010110588.1:2424-13472 GCA_016785325.1 Chascanopsetta lugubris | reverse complement strand
AACTATCACTCAGCTGTGTAAATGTCCCCCAGACAGCCCGCCTTTGTTTAGTCTTACACTTTTTAGCCATCCCATCTGCTCCTTCACTCAGGCTTTGTAATGAGAAAGTGTGTTTCTCGATAGTGTCTTGTGCCCCATGCGCCCCCCCCCCCCCCCCCCCCCCCGCTCCACCCCACCCTTGCCGGATGTAGTTATGTTCCACAATCTTAAATTCGTTTTGTTTTAAGCGCAGCGTGATGCCGTTGTAATGAATCCTGTACGTTTCCCGAGCCCGTGGATCTAATCTATATAGCGGTATGAAATGAGAGTGTAGTGGCTACTATCTATAAGTAGCACCTCTTTTGTGTCTACCCCTCTAATCTGTCCTTTTCTCTGCTTTACAACACGCCGGGTAAATTAAAAACTGGCGCACATAAGTGAACTGCGTGCCGTCCTAAAATAAAAGTGCCTCTGAACAAAAGGGGCATTATTTTCACAGGAACAAGCCTGACACCCTCCTGACACCGTGTTTTTGCCTCCACGATGTCTGAAAATGACAAGGAGAATAAGGGAGCTGAGTTGAGGATGGGGGGGCTGATTTAGAAGGGAATCGAGTGATAATGAACCCCCCCCCCCCCCCCCCCCCCCCCCCCCCCCCCCCCCCCCCCCCACACACACCACACACACACACACACACACACACACACACACACACACACACACCCAAAAAAAGAAAAGTCTCCATAATTTCACTGCTCAATTGGCCTTGCAGCAGCTTGGGTTGTAGCATTTACTGGTTTCACCAGATGGAGACCTAATGAGCCTTTCTTCTGCAGAAACAATACACAGATGGAGACAATATACTGTATGTATTCACAGTAGAACGTACTCGTATCAAAAAGTGGGAAATCGTGGCCCCTCTGCACGAACCACCCACCTGCATTACTCCAAACACAAACACACTGATGCACAAAGCGGAGTCACTTTCAAGTTATCGGAACATTTGGGTGGATTTATGTTTAAGTGGAGTTTCTGTTTGTGCCCCTATCTACATTTTCAGTGCTGGGATGGCGAGTTGGGCCGACAGGATGAGATTGCACCTCGATCAGACACTCTGAAGAAGTTCCATGCAGGGTAGCATCCATCTTTCACGAGTCAAACAATGAAAAGATAAAGACAGAATAATTACAATGATAAATGTTAAATGCCCGTGTAGAAAATGGTGAGCAGCCAAACGGCCACATTCGGGGCAGATGGATGAGGCCAATATGAAAATGGAAAACGTTGTGACCACTTGAGGCTCAATCCCCACAGACAACCATGTAAATATGACATTGTCAACTTTAAAGGTGAATTAAACATGTCTGGTACACGTGTCTTCATTTTGATCGACGTTTGAAATTGTGCATAATTAAGGGGCGTGGCCCTAATCTTCTTTAGCAGTGTAAAATCCAACAGTCTCGTTGAAACACAGACATGAAACAAAATGACAATTCTCGTTGATCCTCAGTCTTTACTGTGAGTTGGCTATGCAACTGTTTACTTATTCTACGTCTATCTGTTGCTCTTTACATATTCTTTATGTTTTATTCATTATGAACAGTAATAGGTTTGCATCGAACGATACATACAAATACATGTTAATGAGACCACTACTGTGGGCACGAAAGCAACCGTTTGCCATTAGTGTCGAAGATGAAGAAGAAGAAGTAGCGTGTCTACATCCCTGAGTTATCAACTACTGGACCTCATTTATCCTGGTTATATTTCTTACACGGCCAACATCTCATTAATGTTAAGGTGGTGATTCTCTCAAAGCCGCGTGTTTAACGGCTCTAACTCCACACTTTGGCAACACAGCATGATTCGGCTCGACCCAACCTCACATGAAACAAGCTTTTCCTGACGGCGACGCACGAACAAAAAAAAAATACCCTCTGCTGACAGGAAGTCAGATGCACACAATGCCGGCTCTGCAGCTTAGTGAAATTGATACACACTTTTTAAAAGCTCCCTTGACACGGGATAATCCAGGGTCGAGTACGGGAGCCTCGACATTAAGTAAGTGCGTATATATCCCAACGTGTTTGATAGCTGCATCTGCAGAGGAGCGAGGAGAGAAGTTGCAAGTGTGCCTAAAAAGCTGTTTGCTAGTTGTGTGTGTTGATCTACTGTAACTGGGTCAACGAGCGATCTTTAATTCAAAAGTGTTCGATCATGCAATTGTCATGCAATGTCTGTGTAATACTCCCAGCCACAGCCAACTCCACAAACACTTCAGTTTGAATCATGTTTCTTTTGACTCTAAAAGCTCTATTCTCCTTAACTCTTCACAATTTCAAACCCCGAGCTAGAAAAAATGTGTCTGATTGAGACCAAACCAGTCGTTTGTCCCAGGCTTTAAACATCTTTAATTCACCTCTTAAGGTGACCATTTTAACATGGGAGTCTATGGGAATTGACTCGCTTTTGGAGCCGGCCTCGAGTGGCCACCCTGTAAACTGCAATATTTTCTACTTTCGTAATTGCCCCAGAAGTTGACGCTCTTCTCAGACCATGGGTTGATGAGGCAATAGAATAAGTTCGGAAAAGTATAATGTTTAAGCCGTTTACTAATTTGCATTAAAAAAATAAAATAAAATGAATACCAAAAGAGTACCTAATGCACTTATGCAAGGCTGTTTCTGCTTTCTGCCCCTGTCCCCTAATAACAACACTGTAGGCCTGATAAGTGCCAGGTGATTCCCCGGGATCCACAGTGTCTTTCCCATCTGCCTGTTCACTATAGGCACTGCTGACTGTGGATCTGTGACTGCAGGACGTGTACAGATCCTACTGCTTTGGTAGTTATTGTTGCAAGAATCATTATTCATCTCACTATTTATATTTTTTATCTATCCGTTTCACTGACAATGTCTGCATATGACTGCATGATGGCATCAGCATTTTCTGTTGTGGTCCTGTAAATAGAGAAAACTACACAGGAGACAGATTCAGTGTTTGGGCTGATGTTAGACTATTCT
This sequence comes from Chascanopsetta lugubris, assembly GCA_016785325.1. Classification (NCBI taxonomy): domain Eukaryota; kingdom Metazoa; phylum Chordata; class Actinopteri; order Pleuronectiformes; family Bothidae; genus Chascanopsetta; species Chascanopsetta lugubris. The sequence goes on along the minus strand of JAFBJT010110588.1, from coordinate 10,470 downwards.
TATGTGAACTTGTACTTGTTTTTCACCCTTTTTTTGTCGTCGTCTTTTTAACACACAATCCACTCATTGAGTGTACAATCTCACATGAGACTATGTCCCACCCTCTCTCTCTCTCTCTCTCTCTCTCTCTCTCTCTCTCTCTCTCTATACCCAACTGCTGGGGCAGATGGCTGCCCACCCAGAGTCTGGTGCTGCTCAGGGGTTTCTACCTGCTAAAAGGATTTTTTTTCCTTTGCCAATTTCTTGCTCACGGGATAACGCCGGGTTCCTGTGAATACTTTTACGACAAATACCTTCTTCCAGACCCGCTCTACACCAGTGGCACCCTGAGGTAACATCTGTCATGACGCGACTCGACTGCATCCTTTTTTTTTTTTGAATAGATGACTTTTATTTATTTATTTTTTTTTTTATGATGTTGCTATGTCTTCAAAACTGAAACAAACCAAGTGCGGTCTCTCCATCTACATGTCCAGTAGTGCATGCAACCACAAAAGAAAACAAGCAGAGTTATTAACTTTCTTTGACAATGCGCTCAAAATCCCATTATTCTCCCCTTATGCCTCAGCGCTGTATGTGTGGATCAGATGCTGCAGCTCTGCCAATAGGTGTTGAGCTCTATATGCACACACTGCAGATCCATTTAATAACTTTTAAATGACAAAATATCCATCTACAAGTTTGATAATGTTATTTTATGAATAAAAAATGTGACTCGCACATGAACATGCTGGGCATACTAACACCACCATGAAGGACCCACTGCGGTGTTCTCTATTTGGATACTGCATGTGGGTACTTAGAGACAGAGGCAGCATTTCAAGCAGTTTAATTACTGTCTAAACACAGAGCAGACTAGTTATTATGTGCTATTGACCCAAGTCTGCACTTCTTTTATAACTTTTTTGTTTCTTTTCAGCTTCGCTAAGATTCATTTTCATGTTAAATGGGACTGATGGATGATGTCTTGTAATAGGTCTGTGAGCAAATATAGGTGGTGGCTGTATGTGCTGTGTATATAGGAACACTGTGACATTACAAGAAGAAGAAAGCCATGGTACATGACAGACAGGGAACCTTGAATAAACTTAAGTTACCCATAAATACAGCAGTAAAGCTATCTTGCCCAACATTTAAATTGTTTTTATAAACCTATTAATTTTTTTTAAAACATATAGATATTATACCATTATATACTACTATAATATATTTTTAGATTAAAATATTCAGTAGCATGTGTTTCTATATATTTTACACAGTTTAATTATTACTTAACCCAACTTTACCCAACTTAACCTAACTTAGCTTAACTCAATTTTACTTAATTTAGCTTAGTCCAGCCGAGCCTAGCCTAGCTTGGCTTAACTTAATTTAGTGTAAGCTTTATGAATACAATAGAGTCGCTCTATGTCTATGCAGTCAAATCAAATCTATAGGGCTTTTATGTATTTAACTTTGCTCCAGGGGTCCTCCAACATTTATAAATAATTATATTTACAGAATCATGACTCAACAGGATTAACTATGACTCATTAAAATGATTTTGCCAGCTAAGTCAATCTATATGGTTTATAGCAATAAATGTACAGGAAAATAAATATGACATTATTGAAAGGTTAAGGGACTTTATGGGAAATCAGATTATTATCAAATTGTATTTCCCCGAGTGTCTTCACACTCAAATATTAATACGCTGTGTTCGAGTTATGTGGGCAGCCCAGAAGTTTGTGTAAAACCTAACAACTTTTTTAACAACTATTTAACAACTGAGTGGCTGCAGGGACAAAAGATTTGTTGTAACCGTCAGCCACACACTCGGGGGGAAAAGCTGTAAAGTGTGCAGGGAGGCGGTCTGTTCATTTTAAGTGATACAATCTGCACATAATCAGTGCGTGTGTGTGTGTGTGTGTGTGTGTGTGTGTGTGTGTGTGTCAAAGAGAGAGAGAGAGTGATAAAGAGATAGAGGGGACATTTTAACTTGTAATATGTTTCATAGTCTGACCAAGGCAAAGTAGCAGTGAGAAAAAAAAGTGTTTGCTTGTACTTCTCTCAGATATGAGCAGAGAGCAAACGAGGGTCTACAATGATCAATGCTGCATCATTGGTAAATAGGATTCGAACCTCCTCCATCATTTCCAATGTCCAACAAGAATTACTAATGGTAAATTAAAAAGTCCTACATCTGCTTCAGACTAGTGCAGCAAGTGACATGGAGCATGAAAGGCTGCACTGATCATTCTTTATGCAGATGATCTGATGATATCCAAAATACTTTATTTTCTCAATTGAGGAAAACAAGGGAAGTGAAGTACAGATTTAAGTTGATGCATTTATATTCCATTTGGGTTTTTGTAACCCTGAGTTTGTACATAAGAAACATACTCTTGGGCCATTGGAGCATCAATGCTGTGCATCACATGCAAAGCTTTCAATTACTTCAATGACAAAATGCTTTACCTCACTGTCCATAGAACGAAGAAGATTTTAATGCAGCCGGTTAAATTCAAATTCAAGCAGGAATGTTCTTGACATATGTGACCTGATTTACTGGTTTTACAGCATAATTCAAACCCATATTGGTGTGATGAATCATGTTTGAGCAGATGGGTGAACAGACATATGCACAAAATGAACACATCCATCATGCCATGTGTCAGTGATGCAGATGACTATTGTGTTTTGATTTTTGCATTCAGTTGCAACATTGCAATGCAGGAATTCAATCTAGGTCTTTTTCACCTTTTATGACATGTCGCAGCCGGACGAGCACTGGTGTAAATAAATAGTGGAATTCATGACCGGGACTCTGAACAAAGGCGGTGTTAACGTTATCAGGAACACATGGGCCTGTCCCACCGTGACAAGTGAAAATGTCCGCTGCGATAAAGCCCTGTTTGCTGTTTGTTCGTTTCCCTGGCGAAGGACACACAGAGCGAGAAAATGGCTGCTCACACTGCACATCTCCAGAGCCCAGTTAAGTTGTAGCTTTGAAGTCATTTTTCCTCTATTTCTCCCTCCCTCTTTAATTGTTCTTAGACGGACCATCTGATCGGAACAAACAAAAAAAATAATTAAAAAAACATCCAAAACTCTCACACCCACCCGCCTGGACACATCCCACGCACACACACCAAACACCAAAACTATATAAAAGCAACAGCAGGCATGGCAAGGATCCTTGTACTAACCCCTACACCATACAAACTGTACATTTGGTAAAGATCCATGTCAACATTGCAGGTGCTTGTTTGCAACTGTGAAATGTTATGTTCCATGTGGAGCCTCAAAATAAAGTACGGTTTATTATTATCATCATTATTGTTTTTCTTTTGTACAAAAAGACAACTATTTACTCTTTTTTGGTCATCACACATTTCGATTAGCCAACGTTTCCTCTCATTGTTCACCACTCCAGCTTCTGAAAAGCTCTGAAGAGGAGGGTTGTCCAAACTACGGCCCGCGGGCCAACTGCTGCCCATGAACCATTTTTAATTGGCCCGCAACAAATTCTAAACATAGAATGGAACGTGGCCAACATGAAAAATACACTAGATTTGATTGTTTGAAAGTTTGCTTTCAAAGTGTCGACATGACTGCCTCAGTGATAGAGCTGTGGTGCACTTGCAAGTGGATGCACTAGTGAGGAGGCTAAAACCCATAGGTGCTAGCCTCTGTCACTATGGGTTAGCCAAGTTTACGCATAACACAGCACTACCTGCTGGCCCCTTAAATACATCGGCATTGTTAGACGTAACTCATACAGAAATGAGAGGCGACGGTTATATTAATGTTTACTTTCTCTTAGCTGCTTTACACTTCACCACACGCGACCATGGCGGCCGTTGTTGAATTTGTTGGTCAGCCATTTGGTAGCGAGTGAGTGCACAGGTGTTTTTTTTTTTGTTAGAAAACATCTGCTTGCTGCAGCTGGCAAGGACACAGGTAAGAGTCATAAAAACGGGCCTGAATACGAGACAGGTGCGACCTTAAAAAAAAAAAAAAGCAAGTAAGAGACAATGAAATGCCCGACAGGGGAAGGGAGGAGGTGGGAAAGTGCAAGAGTCGGATGATAATTCCCTTAGGGCTTGTTTCTACAAGCAACACCTATTACAATACACGCAGCTATTCTTTTCATTGTTGATCTCAAATATTGATTAGTAGCTTTACATTCAAGTGCTTTTGTTTTGGGGTTTTTTGTGCCAGACGCGGCGTGAGAGATGATACAAGCGCACATCCCCCGTCCTTCTCACTCCTCACCTCAAACTGGCCATCAGAGGCCTCTCTGTGACAAGCACTCACCTTGAGTGCTGAATCACACATCCCTGGGGCTGGCCCCGACTCTGCCTGATGAATTTTCTCGGGAAAGAAAAGGAGGGGTTATCTCGGAGGTCACTCTAATGTGAGCGACATTCATCAAACCTCGCTCCGGAGGAAGCGGCTGAAATTGGAAAACGAAAAAAAAAAAATAAAGGTAGTGGATTCTTGGAGGGTTGCAGGCGAGCAGGGGCACAGAACGAGGAGCAAGGGGGGGGGGCAAAACAAACAAACAGCAAGTGGGATGATAGCTAACGGATTGTAGATACGGTGAGTGGGCGGACGGGCCCCGGGGAGAGCTGGGGGGGGGGGGGGGGGGGGGGGGGTATTGTGAGAGAGAAGGACTTCGAGGTCTCTGAGGTCACAGGGGCCTTGACCTTTGACCCACGAACACCCGCTTTGAATCAGTCCGTCCTCCAGTCTACAGCAACGGTTGTATTTGAATGAGAAAATCGTCCCTGGAGGTATTTTGTGGGTATTGTGTTCAAAAGGTAAACAAAATATGGTTTTGTCAGGTCACAGTGACCTTTAAGCCAATAACACCAAATTTTGATTCAGTCCATTCCTGAGTGCTGGTAAGTCATTCTGCCCAATGACGACGTAATTCCTCAGAGTATTTAAGAGATATCATGTTCACAAGGTACAATATTTGGTTTGCATGGTTACACTGAGCGGGGCCAAAAATCCAATCTGTGCATCAATCAATCCGTACTAAAAGACTTCTAAATACAAGCTACTGTGTTTGGCTTCCTCGGGCGCATTTGATGGTGTTAGAATGTGTACTTGTGTATTTGTGTACTTGTGTACTCATGTACTTGTGGGGGGATCACAGCTCATTATCCACGGCTGTAAAGTGTTTGTCTGTGGGGATCAGAAATGCCGCAGTCGTCAAATATGACCAAAAAACGTCAGTGTGGTAATATTAGACTTTCCTGCAGCCTGACAGGGGAAACATCCCAGAATAGAAAGGAGAGAGGTCAGAAACACAAGAGTTTCTAACAATAACAACAGTGACGGAGACAATGCCGGGAGGGAGACTGCCGACAGACTGCGCTTTATTTATTTGTTCACTCTAAATACTTTGTGTTGGGCTGCTGGGAGTTTTCTAAATTTAATCTCTGGGTCCAAACAGTCAAGAAGAAAGTTACATTATACTATACTTTAAATAATGTATTATCATTATTATTATTATTATATTTTATACATTTATACTTTATTTTTCTTTGAATTATTTAATTTTTTATCATCAAAGTTGGCAACTCATTGGGTCATCAAATTCATCTGGGCTGGTTTGAATGCCTGATGTCTCCTCCAGGGGGCAGTGTGAGCAGAATACACTATAAACAACACATTAACAAAAGATGTAAACAACAGATTCCAAGCTTTGGCTCCGCAGGTTTTCAGTTCGACGGAAGTCAGATATGGAGTTATTTAAAAAATATAATGCAGGACGACGACAAACTAGAACATGTATAATTACACAAAAACACAAAATAAACACACACACACACACACACACACACAGAGTGGACGTACCGTGACAGGGTGGGTTCTGTGAGGGATCCCGCCCTCAGTCTGAACTGGTCGAGCTCTGATCTCAGTTTCTCGATCTCCTCCGCCAGATGAGTCTGCAGCACATCGCATGTCAGGACAGTGTGTGTATGTGTGTGTGTGTGTGTGTGTGTGTGTGTGTGTGAGTGTGTGTGTGTGTGTATCAGACACTGGTACTTTCCTTCTGGCCATGGTTTGGCCAGTGGACCACCAGTGACCCACAGTGGTCGGTGAAATACCACATTTTTTTTAATGATGTCATATTTCAAACAACAACATTCCTCACAATAACACTATTTGTCAAACTTCCATCTTTGCCTTAATTAAGACAATTTAAGTATCGTAGAAATGAGGGCTGGTATTTTTGTGAACGTGGCTCGGATTGTTTTTTTCAGCGTATGAAATTCCTCTCATCGTCCGACGTACGAATGTACGAATATTCAGCGGAGGTTTATTAAAAATGGAGCTTGTCCAAACAACCAGCCTCATTATTTCCTCCTAATTAAAAAGCTCATTAAAGCGACCCCGCTCCCCCGTGGCTCCGCCCTCCGACCTACTTTGTCGTGCAGCGACTCCTCGTACTGTTTCCTGTATCCCTCCGAGTCCTGGATCAAGACGTTCTGCGGACAGTGGAAACGCAGGAAGTGGTGAGGGAGGGATATTTAGTCATCGCATCGGACGTGATTATTGTGTTTGTGCGTTTGTGCGTTTGTGTGTTTGTGTGTTTGTGCGTTCGCACCTTCTCCTCCAGCGCCGCCATCCTCTCCTTCAGGTGCAGCTGCAGCCGCTCGTTGGACTCGGTGAGGAGTCGGTCCACCGTGTCCGACAGACGCTTGTTGTGCTCTTCGTTCATCTTTTCTCTCTGTCGGGCCTGGGGACAGGAAACACACAGCGGTGACTTTCAAAATAAGAGGCCTCACCTGGAATCATGTGGCAGCAGGTCCTCATTTAAGGATTCGGGGGATTTTCCTCTCTCTTGTCTCATTGATCATATTATGATGAGGTTTGTTCGACTCATACGTTTATTTTCATATTCATATATAGATGTTTTTATTTCATATTTGCGTATTCTGCACTGAATTTATTTAGGGTTTTTTTTTGGGGGGGGGGCGAAATAAATCATTTCCGAATTTTACTTTGGAATGTCACTGAATGATGACTTATTCCGTGTTCATTTTTGTATATATTCATACAAATCACAGACTAAATATTTATTTTTAATTATATTCCTAAAAGCGTTGATCAGACCCGTCTCCTCCATGTTAGTGGATTCGACATGAAGATAGAACCTGCACTGACTGAATCAGTGGTGATGATCATGTCACATGTCACCAGAGCCTCGCAAACAATGATCTGATCCGCTTCCATGTGCGTCGCCATGACAACAGTCAGTCAGTCACCGTGGCCTCGAGCTGTCACGCTCGTCAGCGCCGGTGCGTCCGCGCCCGGATCTGGACCTGGGTCTGGCGCGGCGCCGCCCCCGCGCTGAGGGGCGGGCGGGCGGGCGGGCGGGTGGGCTGGCGGGCTGACTCACCCTCAGCAGCTCCTGGTTCTTCTCCTCCAGCTGGCATTCCAAGTGGCGCATTCGCTCCTCGATGCTCCCGTGACGCTCCTCCGCCTACGCACGGATCACGGCACAGAGAGAGAGAGAGAGAGAGAGAGAGAGAGAGAGAGAGAGAGAGAGAGAGAAGACGGGAAGCGGTGATCGGCCTTGAGGGGGCGCCAACGACAACCACCACAACACAAACAAAGCCACGAGAACAAGCCAAAGCCTCTACACCCCAACAAAGATGGCGATCTAAAGGTTCAAGCTGGAGAGAGATAGAGAGAGAGAGCAAGAGAGAGAGAGAGAGAGAGAGAGAGAGAGAGAGAGGAGGGAGAAGATGGAGGAGCCGCTCCAGCACTGCCATGTTTACGAGCTCCAGCCAGCAGAGCCATGCAGCTGTGTCCCATTGGGGGGGGGGGGCGGGTGGGCGGAGCCAGAGCGAGAGAGAGAGAGAGAGAGAGTCCCAGTGGAAGACACGCTGGCCACAAACAGAATGGAGTCTGCTCTCTACAGGAGGTTCGGCAGCAGCAGCGGCGGCGCGCTGAGCGTCTACCTTCCTAAGAACGGAGCTCAAGTCTTGGAGCTTAGCTTCCATGACAAAGTGATAATCGTCGGGGGAGGAGGAGGAGGAGGAG
>JAFBJT010110587.1:0-32163 GCA_016785325.1 Chascanopsetta lugubris | reverse complement strand
GGGTTAGTGGTGCTGTTAATTCCCATGCCTTTGATGAATAGGTCTACATCATGCTGCTAAACAACAACAAATATAATATTGTACAATGAAGAACTTATCTTAAATGAGCAGTGTGTAAGATTTGGTGATATCTACAGGCGAAGTTGCATTTTGTATCCATCATCTCACCCTTTCCACCCAAGCATGCACAAGAACCAATGGTAGCCCTGGGTTGTCATTCAAGTTCATAAGATGCATTCAATTGCGGCTATTGTAAAATCATGGCAGCCTCCACAGGGAGGACCTGCTCCTGGTGCAAATATACATTAAAGGGCACATTTAAGGATGATGGAAATATAAGTCATACATTGAGTTGATTATACATTAGTCACAATATAAATGTTTTGTAATTCTATTTCTACAGATAGAAGTGACACAAATCGAGTGAAAACGTACATACAGCACCTTTAACCTTCAATTATTAGGAAAACTTTCGTTTGTCCAGTCTGGGTTACATGGCCGTGCAAGATGGCAGCCTCAGTGGAGATGTCCCACTCCGAATGTACAAAGATAAAAAAGACTTATGGCTGCACTGATGACAACACGTCGTACACTCTGGTGCCTCTCTATATAAACACGAATCAAGATATACTTATATATATATTGTATACTTATAAATATTGTATATTCAAAGTGCACTTATATTTTACACACCGAACCTTTAATCATCTCCACAGAATAAACCTGACAATGAACAGTCACTCTCCTCTCCTTCCCAGTAGCGGAGAGAAACAGTGAGCCCGCCCCTCCGTGTGCTCGGCAGACAGGCAGCAGACGCACCTCACTGAGCTGAGTGAGCGCAACCGTCGGTAACGGTGAAGATGGCAGAGCGGCAACAACAGAAACACGAAGGCAGGGTAAAGATCGGCCATTACATCCTCGGAGACACGCTGGGAGTGGGCACGTTCGGCAAAGTGAAGAGTTAAGTCATGTTTGTGTGTCATAACGGCCAGACTGTGGAGGTTTGTGTGTTTATTAGCGAGTAATATGAAGTAGTCGCGAGCGGTGCCTCCCCCTTCACTGGACCGCGTAGAAGTAACCGGCGGTCACTCCGAGCTTTGCGTAGCGACCAACACGGTATATAGGCGGCGGAGGGGATTCGCTACGTAACTGTAGTCCGAGAATACGGGCCGCTTGAAAGTCAAATTCGTCCACCTAAGCTTGTATGTGTAGCTAGTTATCGGCAGTAGCAGGTGTATTCACCTGCAGGACAATAGCTAGCTGCGCACACACCCACCTAACTATCTTGTAACGTGACACGTTGAGGCTTTAATGTGCTCTGCCCTGTCTTACGGTAGAGGACACCAGCGAGGCTTCCATGTATCCTCATGTGAGCTTCATGTTTGTAATGTTTCTGAACCCTGGAGCCAGTGGTGGGACGGTATCTCTCTGCTAACCGGATTACGTAATGCTGTGTGAGACGGTAAAGCGCGATTCATGCGCTAAGTTTCGCCACAGGGACGCACGACAGGAGGTTATCCTGCTTTTCATGGCTAGTTTGTGGCCACTCCGCGTGACCTTGTGAGCCTTAACTCCGCGCTCCGCACGCCTGTCTCTACAAGAGTGGAGGTTAACCCACCTGCAACCATGGCCACGGTCAAAACTATGCACACTGGGAAAAACGGCCCCAAATGGATTCTCTTTAAAGCTGTATTGAAGAAAATAGCGTTTGTTTATTCTAGGGCAATTCTTGGGGGCCATTAATGTACCAAAGGTGCAGTGTGAAAGATTTTGGTCATGTCATAGTCTACTGCTTTATCCAGTATTCTGGGTCACGGGGTATTTGTACCATTACATATAGGGCCTTTTGTGTGTGTGTGTGTGTGTGTATGTGTGTGTGTGTGTGTGTGTGTGTGTGTGTGTGTGTGTGTGTGTGTGTGTCAGTGTGTCAATGTCAGGGCCGAACCAGTGACCTTTGCTTCCAAAGGCATCTGCTGTAACCACTGAGTCACTGCCGCCCCATCATGTTTGTTACTTCTAAAATATTACAATACAATTACATACTTACATTTTTAATGCATTCATAATCATGTACATGTTTTATTTTTTTCCCATTACCCTTAAATGAGCCCATTAATGTATATTTACATGAGGAAGCGTTCCTCTCTATGGAGGCCACCATGTTTTTACAGTAGGAAATGTGGATGTCTTTTGAGTTATCATGACAACTGAAGTCTACCATAGGTTCTCCTGCATGATCAGAGGGGTGAGGGTGAGGTGATGGATATAACATGTAACTTCACCTCTAGATGTCACAAAATCGTACACACTGCACCTTAAATGATTTACTATATTTGTAGTCAAGATGTGAATGGGGATCGGCAGCTCCAATTACAGTTTAACAGAGCAAACAAACAATTACATGATAATTACAGAGCCAGATCTGAAGCATGAAGCCCCCCCGGGGAGGGGGGGTGTACAGATCGGGCTGCTGCATAACAGAGCGTTTGTCTCCGTGTGCACGAATCACTCGTCTGTGTGTTTCTCTGTTTGTGTGCGGATCTAGGGCGGGGGGTTGGGGTTGGTGGCGAACTGTTGACGGCGGGGGGGGGGGGGGGGGGGGGGGGGGGGATTGGTACGATGGCGCTAAGACTGTGGTGCGATGGCGCGGCACCCTTATTCCATTCTCTAGGGAGAGCCCTGCATGAAATAAACAGTAAAACACTAAACGTGACATACATGTAAGCCTGATCTCACAATAATGAAAAGAATTAAGTAAAATCAAAGAATGTGGTGCAGTTAAATATCTCCTAAAGGTACTTTGTGTAAGATGTAGTAACATCCTGTGTTGACGTTGCATGTTGCAGCTGAATACCCCTCACCTCACCGTTGCCTTACAGTGGAGACTAACATAGCCTTCACTTATCATGAAAAGTCTCAAGGTGTTAAGTTCATGCAATCAAATGTTTTAAAAACATGGCCTCTGTGGAGAGGACCTACTTATAATTTAACATAAAGTGCTCTTTCATTTGTAATAAAATCAATTTGTGGAGTGAAGATGATTATCCACTCATTAAAACTCAAAAGGTGTTTAGTTTGTTCTTACTTGGCAACTGTAACCCTGTGTTTCAACATGGTGGATCCTGAAGAGAGGACCCACAGCGTTGTTACACGTTGTCAAGTCTGTTATGTTTGTGTTCCCCGTTTCAGTTAGTCGCTCTTTTTGTCACTTCCTGTTTTATTTTGGTGAAAATCCCCTTTCCTGTCTGTCTGCACCCTGTCTGTGTTTGTCTTTGTGTAGTCTGATTCCCTAAGTGTCTACACCTGGTGTGATTACCTGCACCTGGCCCTGGTTCCCTCTCTCCCTATTTATACTCCCCTCTCCCATTGTCTATCGGCTGTGTGTTTTATGCTCTCGTCCACGTTCTCGTCTCACTTCCCCAAGATGATTCCTGCTCAGCATAGTTAGATTCTGAAGTTTTAGTTTGTTAGGTTATACGTTTGCTGATGCCCCCTTGAATGTGCACCGTGCATCTTTTGTTTTTGCAGCAGAGTAATTAAAGACTCTTTAATTCATGCTCCATCTCCATCTCGTGCATTTGGGTTCATGCTTTGTGTGCGCAACCTTAACAAGCGTGTAAAGTCTTTAAAGGTGTAGAGCAGGGGTCACCAACCTTTTTGTATCCGCGGGCACCTTTCAAGGTACCTAGAAACCTGAAGGCCACCAGTTTGAGACACACTTCTAAAATAACTTTATATTTTCTGTTTGGCCCATGTTTCAGTAAAAATAAACATTAAAAGTGCGCAGTGTGTAAGATTTGGTGATATGTAGAGGTGAAATTGCATTTTGAATCCATCACCTCACTCCTACCCTTCTGAGCATGCAGGATAACCTATGGTCGACTTCAGTTGTCATTAAAACTCAGAAGATGTCCAGTATGTCCACTCTGGGCTACTGTTAAAAAATGGTGGCCGCTGTAGAGAGGACCCACTCCTCATGTAAACCATAATGGGATTATTTAACGGTAATGGGAATTTGAATCAATTTATAATCATGAAAAAAAAATTCCATCTGTCATTGTTTGGTAATGTTTTAGTAATATTTGTAATGCATACGTGCGAAAAATGACTGAACTCTTACACACTGCACCTTTAATATAAGACAAAACGTATCACCTCCAGCAGAATGTAACTTTGCTACGGCACTGGCAAGTTACCACTGACATCTGGTATCTTTATGTGTCTTTGTTAGTGTGAAGCCTGGCATTGCTGCTGTTCACCAGTGAACTGAGATCTGGGCTGTGACGTCACACTGTAACTCTAAGGGAGTCTGTGTACATCAGTGAGGCGTGTTCTCTATTCCCTTTTTTAAACAAACGAAAACGCCTATGTTATTTTTCTTATTTACATGTCAACATGTTATTTCCGTTTCTCCATTTCTCCTGCGCTCTCTGTATCCACAGCAGAGTCCCGACGTGCCCACATATACAGACAAGAGTGTGCGCGCTCGCGTGAACGCTCCCACCAGAGAGCGTGCATGAGAAAATAAATGTTCAATTTTAACAATGTCCAGAGTTTCTTAACCATTCTATTCTTTTCCCCTACCATGACTGCACCCCGTCCCCCTGGAGGATCAAGTTATACACATTTAATTCTTTTTCTATGTAGCGCCACGTCACAACAGACATAATTTAAGGTTACCTTTCACATAGAAGGGGTCGACGCCTTGTTCTTTTATTAAACAAAGTGTTTGTTCCGGTGTTCCCCTCTGCACATGCAGAGGGGGCGGAGGAGCAGTAAATAAGAATTTAGGCAGAGCTCATTGGCGATGAGTGCTATTTTTGGAATCCGCGGGCAACGCGTTGGTGACCCCTGGTGTAGAGTGTAATTTTATTTTTATCCCTTCTAAAAATATTACAAATCAATAACATACAAGACATGTTTTTAAAGAATTTGCAGTCCCCCTTTTTTTCCATTACCCTTAAATGAACCCATTATGTATTTACATGTGGAGCAGGTCCTCTGCACGAGGATCTTTTGAGCTTGAATGACAACCCAGGGCTACCGTAGGTTCTCCTGCATGCTCTGAAAGGTGAGGGTGAGGTGATGGATACAACATGCAACTTCACCTCTAGATTTCACAAAATCGTACACACTGGACCTTTAAGCTCTCATTATGTTACTGTATTTCCTTACCCCTGATGATAAGTGCAGAGGATCTGGGAATCAACTGGTCTACAAATCAAAGCTTTACCTTTTACTGCATCCCTCTGACTGGGTTCTTGTGTCTAAACTCCTTGTAAATAAGCTTGTGTTTTCTTTGCCATCTGTTTCTGCTTCTTATGTGTTCTCTTTGTGTTTAGTTGGGGAGCACCAGTTGACAGGCCATAAAGTGGCTGTGAAGATCCTAAACAGACAGAAGATCCGCAGCCTCGATGTCGTGGGGAAGATCAAACGGGAGATCCAGAATCTCAAATTGTTCAGACACCCACATATCATCAAACTGTAAGTGTAGAAAGGTGTCTTATGCTTCCATCAGAGGAATGATTGTCTGTTATGACGACGGAGAAATCACATAGAGAAACTGTGAGGAAGGATTCCTCGTGAAGTGGATGGTTTGGTCCAAGTGCAGAGGTGCTATAACCTTGAATCCCAATATGTTGCCTATGATAAGTTGCCTATGATGTGCTCTGAAGTGCTGTGTACTTTCGTACAGAAACCACAATGACACCCATGAGAGCTGATTCACATTGCACACACCTACAGATATCAGTTCTTTAAACAAATTGGACAAATCCTTATTTACTGTAAAGGATTCTTTATATGGATATGAATAGTCTGTAGGGTATATATTGGATTCTGGTGTCGGAAGTCTAGTTTCTGATTCTAGTTTGATCCTTTTTGAGTTGGCTGCGACTGCTAGAGAGTAAACTATTTGACCAAAATTCATTGTCTCTCAGCATTTATTTTTATTCTATCTTAATGTACAGAGAAACAAAAATAAAACAGATACATGTGTTTGTTGTACTTAACTGTGGTGGGACATTGAATGACCACCTTCCATCTTTCTTGAACTTCCTTTTCACCACCTCACCAGAGAACGCAGGGTGCACATCCAGCTCCCAGATATGACGGCTGAACGAGCTTCATGACAGCGTCATACGATAGACCATGCTCACTGTATGTGTCACTTTTGCCCAGGTACACATTGAAACTCAGACTGTAGCCATTTGATGAGTCTGCCAAAGCATTTTTATGCCCCACTTCGTTGGCTTCTCTTTCACGTACTGTGTCATGCCGGTTTTTGTCGCCGCCAATTCCCTCCAAAGGTGGTAGTGAGCCTGGCATGCATTGCATATTTCCTCTATGAGGGGCTTGACTCTGAACAGCTTGTCATAGTCTGGTCTTCCTTTCTTGGAATCATTTTTTTGGTCAGGATCACTGGGATGAATGTTCCAGAGCAAACCCCTGAATCTGTCCCTGCTCATGACCTTTGATGGAAGTGAAACTGACAAAATGTGATCCTGCGTCCAGTAATCTTGGACATTTGGCAGTGACACTATAGACATGTACAAAAGGAGCCCCCAAAATGTCTGAAGCTCCCTGACATCCGTATCATGCCAGGCGTATTTTTTCCCCCATCTCTTGTTGGATTATGGCATGTATGTTGGTATTCTTGCACAGTGTCCTCATTGTGGAAGGGGTAAACTATATATGAAGAGGTCTACAGCTGTATAAGTGGCGTGGGGATTCACCTGGGCTCCCGGTGGTCTCTGGGGCATAAATCGGCTTGTGTTGTGGGTCACTGTTCGGGTCTTTTTCGGCACTCACAGTGCACCAGAGCACTGGTGGGGCTGAGCCATTGGTGATCTGGACGCATCCGAGGGTCAAGGCTGCTCATCATCACTAGACCTTACCTCTCATCAACGACAAAAGAGGGATCATTGACCTCGTCCACTGCCTCATCCTCATCGTCGCTCTCAGATTCCTCCGAGGAAGTGGACACAGGCTTGTCCTCCTCCTCGTCGAGTTGATTGAATAAATCAATCGCCTATATATTCATTGAGCGCCTCATGCTGCACTCCAAACAGTCCAAATATCCCAAAATACACTCCAAACTCTCGCTCGAACTCTTGAACTCTCACTTTCTACCCTTCTCCGTCCCTCTCCTTCTTCCTCTACCACTTCCAGATGTTTAGCGCAGTTGAGCTTTCCCGCAACAACTTCCCGCGAGATTTCCGCAGGGTCTCATGGGAAAGCAGTCAAGCATTGTTCTCTGTTTTGTAAAAGGATAAGAAATGACAAAGATATTGAGATGAACGCAGCGTCCGCCCAACGCCACATTTCTTATTTATAAAGGTCATTTTTCTATAAAACTCAGATGACCATATCTCCAGTTTTACTTGGTCTTCAACTTCAAGTAACCACGAGGATGTAGCTTCACATGAGGGGACATAATTTCCCCGCGACGAGGTGACAGTCAACCTGGAAGGTTTAAATGATCTATTTAAATCTAAATGATCTATTTCATGTATATTTACATTAGGAGCATGTCCTCTCTACAGGGGCCGCCATGTTTTTACAGTAGCCCATTAAAACATCTTTTGAGTTTTAGTGTCAACTAAAGTCTACCATAGGTTTTCCTGCATGCTCAGAAGGGTGAGGGTGAGGGTGGATACAACATGCAACTTCACCACTAGATGTCATCAAATCTTACACTCTGCACCCTTAAGAAATTTGAAAAAAATGTCTATACTGACCTATACCACAGCTTTCAATTTACTTTCATAGGATTATGAAGTCTGTTAGATCAGTGGCGTTCATATCAGTTTGGTGTGTGGTGTTTCCTCTAATGTTGTGTTCTACCTTGCTTGTTCCCATTTGTTTTCTACAGCTGCACTGTACTGAGCATGCTCAGTGATCTCCCAGGAGGTAGAACACATGATCAGACAAGCACACACACACACAGGTTTGGAAGTTGATAAAGAAAATCCGTTCTGGTCAGTGCACTTCTACAGTTATGATAAGATAAATTGTAATTTATGTATGGGTAAATCCACATCCAAATGTCTCGACCTCATGTTTTTTGTCTCCCCCTTCTCCTTCTGTCTCCCTGGCCTCTTTGCCCTCGTCTCTCTGTGTCTCTCTGTCTCTTCGCCACAATCTGTGTGTTATTTTTAGTCCTTGGTTCGGGTTAGTCCACCATCACACTGTAAGCTATGGCAGATATGTGAGGTCTCAGGTCATGAGCTGTTAGTGCTTTGGACAACTCTGCCACACACATACATTCATGAACATGTATATACGTATTTGAGCTGCACACATTATGATAGCCTTAGGCAAGAATAGAGAAAAGCCATCTGTGTGAGTTTTGTGTATTGGCCTCATTTGTAGAACCATGAGATGAATTTAGCAAAGTTGGTAAACATTTCTCTCGAGTGTTGTCACTGTGTTAAAATACGATTTGATTAGGGTTTATTTATCCCTGGGAGGCAGCCATGTAGTGTATTAACCAGTATGAGCTATGAAATAGATTGTGATGAAGATTAAAGTTTCCCATGAGCAACCATTCATGAGATTGTCTGTATTTGAATGAACCTGACCTTTATGGAAGTAGTACCTGCACTCTGGAGCCATACATCAAATCAAATCAAATCATATAAAATCAAATGTTATTTATATAGCCCGCATTTACAAATCAGTTTGTTTCATAGGGCTTCACAGGGTGGGTAACGTCCTCTGTCCTTCGACCCTCAGCAAGGGGAAGGAAAAACTATTGGGGGAAAAGACCCTTTTAACAGGGAAAAAAAGGACGGACAGACATGATATGATTACATAGAATGTTCAATAACAGAACAAACATTATAAATGTGAATGATTAAATGTTTAAGTCCATCTTTGTTTTAGTCCTTTTTGATCTCTGGGTTCATCAAGGCACGTTCAGGGCCCACTGCCAGATGAGCTTCGTCTCGTTCACCAACAGCTGCAAAGCTGAAAGAACAGTTTAAAATGGTGCATGTGGTTCTCTGAGTTAAATGTAGTAGGGGAGACACAGGGTTTGTGGCAGAGATGAGAATTTGAGGGCAAGAGTGCTCTGTCTTTGTGCTCATTCTAAGTGCATGATGGGAAAAATTCCCCCCAGCAGTCTGAGCCTATAGCAGCTTAGTGTGGACTATTCAACTCAGGTCTCGCCTAATCTCGTTTTGACTATAAGCAATGTCAAAAAGGTAAGTTTTGTGTCTCACCTTAAAGGTAGAGATAGAATCAGACTCCCAAACTGAGAGTGGGAGCTAGTTCTACAGGAGAGGAGCTTGGTAGCTAAAGGCACTACCACCTGTTCTACTTTTATTAATTTTGGGAACAACCAGTAGGCCTGAATTTAAGAAGTAGGATTTTAAAATCTGTTCTACTTTTTACTAGGAGCCTGTGTAGGGTTAGGGTTAGGGGAGCCAAGACGGGAGTTATATGATCTCGTCTTCTGGTTCCAGTCAGTATGCGAGCTGCAGCATTCTCGACCAGCTGGAGGCTTTTCAGGGACCTACTGGGACATCCTGACAATAAAGATCCAGCAGGACCAGTATAGAAACAAGTCCTTTTTCAGAGGCCATGATAATATCATGTTACCCTTAATAGTGCTGTCTCTGTGCTATGGTGGATTCTAAATCCAGACTGAAATTTTCCAAATAAGTTATTGCTATGCAGGTGGTCACACAACTGGGCTCCTACAGCTTTTTCCAAAATCTTTGATATATAAACGAGAGATTAGAAATTGGTCTGTAGTTTGCTCGGATGCCAGCGTCGAGGGTGGGCTTTTAAGTAACAGTTTGATTACTGCTACTTTAAAGGCCTGTGGGACGTAGTCTCTCAGTAACAAAATGTTAATTTGGTCTAATATAGTACTACCAATTTGTGGGAAGGCCTCTTTAAGGAGTGTAGTTGGTATAGGGTCTATGTGAATATTAAATTAAATTAAATCAACTGCTATGATGATTTTTTCAGAACAGAGAACTAATTCTGAGAGACATGTAAGACTGCAACTCTGCATCCTGGTCTGGACTCTGTCAGGTTTTTTCTCTAATAAACTTTGTCGTGTTCCTGGAAATGAGAGAAGCTCCATCCAGGGTGGGATGAATGCCATCCCCTCTAATCAGACTAGGTTTTCCCCCAAAACTCTGCCAGTTAGAAATGAACTGAGTCGTATCCTCAACCGGTGTGTCGCTGAATGGGGAAAATGAATTGGAAACGTGAACCGGCTGGTGGCTAGCCGGGGGCTTCGGGATAGAACTCACAGCTCAATAGCACCTTTCTCTGTGTTTGCTCCCATGCATTATATCAGTGCATGGTTTGCAGTGTGAGAGAATAAATTAAGTTCTTGTGGTAACATTGTTGCATTTTCTGATTAATACATACATTATGTTTGTGCTTTAGGTACCAGGTGATAAGCACGCCCACTGATTTTTTCATGGTTATGGAGTATGTGTCAGGCGGTGAGCTATTTGACTACATCTGCAAAAATGGACGGGTAAGACCTTTAATTATTAACCTTCTCCCTCCCCTTTCTACCATCTCTTACCTTTTCCTAAATAAAACATTAAAGGTGCAGTGTGTAAGATTTCGGTCATTTCTGTCACTTCTAAAAATATTACAAAACAATTACATACTGACAATTTCACGAATTTATAATCACCAATCATTGTTTCCATTACCTATTAAATGAGCCCATTATTGTATATTTACACGATGAGCGGGTCCTCTCTATGGGGGCCGCCATGTTTTTACAGTAGTCCAGAGTGGACATTAAACATTTTTTGTGTTCGAATGATAGCTAAGGTCTAACATAATTTCTCTTGCATGTTCAGAAGGGTGAGGGTGTGGTGATGGATAAAACATGCCACTTCACCACTAGATGTCACCAAATCTTACATACTATACCTTTAATTACCATTTTCTTCATATTGTCATGAGGTATGAATATATGTCATCACAAATGTCTGTTTAGTCTGTGGTGTTGCTAGTTGCAAGGGACACGCAGTAGTTTATCCAAGTCAAAGTCAAAACCCGATCAAGTCCACATGTCTATAAAACTGCACCACTGATGCTCCACAAAGAGCCGTTCACCATTTATTCAAAATTCAACTAGGCTCTACTCACTACACACAACCTACAACTGATTGTAGTTGTCAAAAACACTGTTATTGAAATCTGTAATATGTTTTATGTTGATGATCCCAGCCAATGCTACTATAGTGTTACAACCTGCTCCTCTCCCTCTCTCACTCACACACACATCTCCCTGCAATCGCGTTATCACTGAACACACTCACACATGCAGCTGCACCTCGTCTGCTAATCACCGGCTCCTCCATATAACCTCTAGTCTCACAGACACACAGCGCCAGTTTGTGATGTCTCTTAGCGTACTTACCAGCATTCATCGTCTTGCTTTCCCGGTTCTGACCTTGCTTGCACCTGACCTGTTCGTGTCTCTTGACCCTGGTAATCCAACCTTTGTTCTGTCCACCGACCAAGACTTTTGCCTGCTCCTGTTGGTATGTTGTGACCTGCTGACTGAATCAGTAAAGCTTTGAACTGCAATCTTGACTCCTGCCTGTTTTGTACTACTACTGGGTCCACACCACACACGTAACAGTACGAACCGGCCAGTCCTGGACCCAGCAGTACCTCTGTCCCCTGCTTAGAATCCACACTCACGATTTGAGCTGAGCTCGAATTCACCATGAGCGCCACATCAACTAAGTCGCTGCACAAGCTAGGCTAACCACCAAGGCTAACGGCATAGCCCTCGCCAAGATCTTTGTGCAACTCCAGCGCCTGCTCGCGGAGCGATTTCCGCCTCCTCCTCTCCCAGCTCTGGCTCCTCATGTCCCTGCTCCTCGCCTGCCATCCGAACCCAGAGTCGGCAACCCAGATAAGTTCGACGGCAGCCTAGTGTGCTTCATTCATCACCTCCTGCACGTTACTCTTCAGCCTTCAGCCGCACACGTTCTCCACGGAAGCAGCGAAGATCGCCTTTGCCATCACCCACCTGACGGGGCGAGCTCTTCTCTTGGGAACCACTGAGTGGGAGAGTCAGTTCGAGACGTTTTCCTCCTTCTCCGCCCTCACCGCTGAACTATGCTCCGTCTTCGCCCCCGGCACCACCGCTCCCGATGCTGGAGATGATCTACTCTCCCATCTCCAGGGCACATCTACGGTGGTCGACTACACCATGGAGTTCCGCATCAGGGCCAGACGCTGTCGGTGGAACCCTGACTCCCTCATCGATGCCTACCACCATGAGTTGGCCGGGTACGTCAAAGACGAGCTGGTGTCGCTTGCCCCCTGCCACTAATATGGAGCAATTCATCCACACCACTATCCATCTCAATGTCCGGATTCAAGCATGGCGCCGAGAGCAGGAATTTGAGCGTCCCTCCTGCAGAACGTGAACATTGCGGCAAGGGAAACCTCTGCCTGTACTGCGGCATAGCTGGACACTATGCGGAAACCTTCCCCAACAAGCGCGTGACTCTTTCACTTCCTGAGACCATCCGGGTGAGTGGTGCCTTTGTACACCCCAGTGTCTGTCGTTCATGTCCTGTGATTCAAGTTAACCTTCTGCTTCGTAACGGGGTTCACACTGTCCCCACTGTCTGATTGACTCAGGCGCAGATGCCAATATCGTGAGCAAGGCATTGGCTCAGAGTATCACCATCAGCCGAGAGCCCCTGTCACCATCCATCCCTGCCAAGGCCATTGATGGACCCTCCCTGGGGGCCATTACTCAGTAGACCACTCCAATTCAAATGTTGGTCTCCGGCATCCACCATGAGAGTTTTTGTTTCCACCTCCTACCTCCTCGGATGTTCCCCTCATCCTGGGAAACCCGTGGCTCCAACGACACGACCCCAACATCACATGGGGGTGGAACCAGGCCTGTCACAGAGTCTGCCAGCATGAGTCTTCCTCTCCCTGTGCTGCACCCAGACCAGAGTTTAGTCTCTGCTGAGTACCACAACTTCCGGGAAGTATTCAGTAAGGCCTAAGCCTCCTCTCTCCCTTCTCACCAGCCTTATGACTGCGCCATCGACTTGCCCCGAACGGACCCTATGAATACTTGGTCTTGCCGTTTGGATTAATCCACCTTCCAAGCCCTTGTTAATGAAATTCTCGAGACTTTATTAATAAATGTGCATACCTCTACCTTGACGACATCCTGATTTTCTGCAAGACCCTGTCTGGCCATGTTCACTATGTCTCGGCCGTCCTCCAGCACCTGTTGGAAAACTCCCTGTTCGTCAAAGCCAAAAAAAGTCAAATCCACACTTCCAGCACCTTGTTCCTGGGTTACATCATCGCCAGTGGTCGCCTCGAGATGGACCCCGCCAAAATGGAGGCAGTAAAAGCCTGGCCCCTCCCAGAGAATTGGAAGCAGCTCCAGCACTTCTTAGGCTTCGCCAACTTCTACCGCCTCTTCATCCGAGGCTACAGCAGCATTGCTGCCCCTCACTGCCTTGACGTCCTCCAAGATTCCCCTCCTATGTTCCGACTCGGCTGACGCTGTCATCGAGTCCCTCCGAGATCGATTCTCCTCAGCCCGGTTCTCCAAGCACTTGACCCTGAGCGGCAGTTTGTCGTCGAGGTAGATGCCTCCAACATTGGGATGGGGGGAGTGTTGTCCCAACGCTCTCCCAAGGATAACAAGCTTCACCCCATGTGACATCGGTAACCGAGAACTTCTAGCCATCAAGCTGGCGCTGGAGGAGTGGCGGCACTGGTTGGAGGGGGCCAAGCAGCCATTCTTTGTGTGGACGGACCATGAGAACCTTGAATACATCCAGACTGCTCGACGTCTCAACTCCCGACAAGCCAGGTGGGCACCATCCTTTACCCGTTTCAATTTTACATTGTCTTATCATCCTGGCTCCCAGAGTGTGAAACCTGATGTCCTTTCCCATCAGTTTCAGGGTGAGGGCGGCTCTGCCCCCTCTCCCAACACCATCCTCCCTTCTCCCTGCATCGTGGCGGCAGTCACATGGGAGTTCGAGGCGAAGGTCAAGGCGGCCACCGAGGCCCAGCCTGGTCCCAGCGCCTGCCTCGCCGATTTCCTGTTTGTGCCAGCCATCCCACTCCAAGGTTAGGAGTACTCCCTACTCCAAGGTTCTCCAGTGGGCTCACTCGTGCCACATGGGCAACACCCATATCCTTGAGTTCCTGCGCCATCACTTCTGGTAGGCCACCATCGAGGAGGACACACATGAGTTCATCAAGACCTGTCCCACCTGCAACCAGTGCAAGACATCCCGCAGACCCCCCACTCGCTTGCTACTCCCCCTCCCAGTGCCATGCCGTCCCTGGTCCCACATTGCCCTCGACTTCGTGATCGGACTACCATCATCGGAGGGTATGAACACTTAAGATGGCACACCCTGCGCTCCCGTCAACGAGGCCGTGGCCACCAGTACATTGTGAACAGGGAGGGATATCACCCTAAGGAGAGATATTGGGTCCCGGCTGTCACATCCTTGACTGCTCCCTCATCAGAGACTTCCTCCATTGCCGGCTCCCCCATATAACCTTTAGTCTCACACACACACAGCGCCAGTTCGTTATGTCTCTTAGCATACTTACTAGCATTCATCGTCTTGCTTTCCCGGTTCTGACCTCGCTTGCTCCTGACCTGACCTCCTGTTGGTATGCTGTGACCTGCTGACTGAATCAGTAAAGCTTTGAACTGCAATCTTGACTCCTGCCTGTTTTGTACTGCTACAGGGTCCACACCACACCTGTAACACAATAGAGTGCTGGTCACACATTTATTCTGGGTTATTCTCATGAATATATTGTGTATCCAAATTGCAATAATGTGCCACTGCCCCTCCCCTGGCCTTGAACAATATCCGTACCACATGAGTGAAGCTGGTTCTTGAGATGGTTGAGTCACAGAACACATTTCTGAAATGTTCTTGAATTTGTAGAGGGATCAAATGAAACATCTTTTTAACCTTTAGCTTTATCCTGTCCCTCAGCCATAGAAACATGATGACCAATCCTGAGCACGATAGATTTATCCTAAACAGGACAGCACGTGACCTAATTATACACCACACCAGTTCACCCACACCCATACCATAGGCTTGATTCTCCATGTTTTCTGCTATGCTCTGTCTCATATACACACAGAAACATCCTGTAAACCCACAGTCCAGTCATGTCTGCTCATATCAAATATTTCAGGTGGAGGACACTGAGGCTCGCCGTCTTTTCCAGCAGATTATTTCTGCCGTGGACTACTGCCACAGACACATGGTGGTTCACCGAGACCTCAAACCTGAGAACGTCCTGCTGGATGCCAACAAGAACGCCAAGATTGCAGACTTTGGTAGGATTCCAAAACACGCTGTTATAGCTGGAATATGGGAATGTAGGATTGGCTCAGGAGAAGCCGAGGATTTCCTGGAGTATGTGTGTGAAATATAATATAAATGGATATATTCGGGGATAAGGAACATGTGTAGTTTGTGATCGGGATGTCTGGACGTTAATTTAGGTCTATGTAGTAAAGTAACATTATAATTGACTTATGTATACACTTATAAATAGTGTGAAATTGCAATGAAACACCTGCTAACCTTATGTCTAGATGAGAACTGTCTATTTGTTGCGACATGATTGTTCTGGTTGATTGGTTATGGGGCTTTGCCACTTCATGGAAGAAGCAATATTTATCAAAATACTCGAGGATCCTTGTGCACAGCAGGGTGTTTGTAGGGTGGAGAGAGTTCCCCTAGCAACGGCCAGGTCTCATATCAAGTCTGGCAGGAAGCCTTGAGGCCCAGTGTCATCTGATAGGGAAGGAATCGCTGGGGTGCGGCAGAAGTCTACAGCGGGAGAAGTGTTTTGGCTGAGAGCAACAGACACTGGTGGGCAGAGAACAGAGAGTGTAATGGGAACAGGGATAAAAGATAAAGAGAAGGTCAGCACATCACATGGTGTCTGGTGTTCAGCGTTTGGCCCAGGCCCTGGCAGGCAGAGAGAGGCTCATCCAATTAGAAGAGCTTTGTGTTGAGGGCTTAGAGACTCGAGCCTGTGTAAAGGCGGATAAAGATATCAGCAGTGTCCCCGGTGTATAACTCTTACCCTCATCGTGGTGGGGTGTGCTCCATTTAACCTGTGTCTATCAAAAGATCAATTGCAATAATATAACAGGGGACTGTTTTCTGAAGAGAGTGTTCCTGTGAGAGGGTTGTCATGAAGGTGCTAATCTCTGTTTGTCTTGTAATCGGGCAACAGGTCTTTCAAACATGATGTCAGACGGTGAATTTTTACGCACAAGCTGTGGCTCACCCAACTATGCTGCTCCAGAGGTCATCTCAGGCAGGTGAGCACAGATAATCCCACTTATCATCATGACCACTATGGCACCATTGCTGCAGCTATTGATAATTGTCTTTGTTATATTTGTTAAAAAGGAAATACATGCCCATCAAAATTTTCAGACGCTCCTAAAACTAAAATAGTCTATATATTATGTATATTACATTCTATAACTATTTATGACCACTAAAAGCGGAACGTCTCTCTTAAATGTGCAGTGTATGAGATTTGGTGATATCTAGAGGTGAAGTTGCCACTTCAGTTGTCATTAAAACTCATACGATGTTTAATAGGTCCACTTGTACTACTTTAAAAACATGGCAGCCTCCGTACAGAGGACCCCCTCCTTGTGTAAATATACATTAATGGGCTGATTTAAGGGCATTGGAAACATTTAAACATTTAGGTGATTATAAATTGATGAAAATGTCAATAGGTAAAAATATCACACACTGCACCTTTAAATGATCTATTTAATGTATATTTATGTTAGGAGTGTGTCCTCACTATGGGGGCTGCCACATTTTTACAGTAGCCCAGAGTGAACGTACTAAACATCTTTTGAGTTTTAATGTCAACTAAAGTCTACTATAGGTTCTCCTGCATGAAAAATCTTACACACTGCACTTTTAAGAAAGTTGAAAAACATTTCTGAATCTGAACCCAAATGTAAAAAAATTCTATACTGACCTGTACCACATCTTTCCATTTACTTTCTGTGACAAAAATGACATCTTATACACTGCACCTTTAAGGAATGTTTGACATTTTCATCATATTTTCCGAGGAAGAAATTATTTAATAACGAATCATAATATATGATAGAACATTTGAAAATATGATATATTTAGTATTTTTTGCATTGTTTACATTTATATTTACAAACTTTTTCAATTCCTTTGTTTGTGCACTGCTGTTTTTTGTGGCTCATTAACACTCACTAATCACTGATGGCTGATCACTTGTACAATATGTCTGTGAATTGCACAATTCAGCCCAATACAGCACAGCACAAACAAAAAAAGAGACATGCAATAAAAACACAGTGAAACTCTCCTCAATGATATTGATTTTCATTCTGTCCATGAATATTGGCCATGAATATGGTTTCTTATATGCTTACAACTGTTCTAAATGATTAAAAACAAATGTAATCTTTTTTTTTATGAGGACACTTTGAACAAAAATAGGAGAGGTATAATATTTTACCGACTGTGATTGAGTCTTTTGTTCTGTTACCAGTCACATTGTCTCATCTGTCCATCAGGCTCTATGCAGGTCCAGAAGTGGACATCTGGAGCTGTGGCGTCATCCTGTATGCTCTGCTCTGTGGCACCCTGCCCTTTGACGACGAGCACGTCCCCACGCTGTTCAAAAAGATCAGAGGAGGCGTCTTCTACATCCCGGAGTATCTGACCCGCCCCGTGGCATCGCTCCTGATGCTCATGCTCCAGGTTGATCCCCTGAAGAGAGCTACCATCAAAGACATCAGGTTGTCACTTCTTATCTGTAAGATCAAGTGACTTTTATCCTCTGCCGTCGCCTACAGCGACCTGATTTATGCTTCTGTGTGGGAGCACCACAGCTGAGGCATGGCTGTGAGCATTTATACTTTTGCGACGGTGTGTTTGGGCCACTGTGCAAGTATGCTGCTAAACTGCCCAGAGGTGCAGAGTGTTTCCGAGATGCGCAGATGCTGTACGGTTGTATGGACTTCAAGTCTCTTCTCAGCTTGGTCCATTTTGTTGGTGTTTCTACTCAATTCGAAAATCAAGCGTCGGAGTTGAGGCTTGGTCTGCTGGAAATTCTGCTGCCAAGTGGAATGATCGCAGATATAATGGTCTGCCTCAGTGAAACACATTCTACTTAGGAGGTCCAGTTGCCATAGGGATCTGAGTAAGGTTTTGCATGTCTGGGTCGGCTACGGAGTCGTTTTAGAATAGCTCTGATGCTGCTGCATAAATTGTCATTAATGTAATGTTGTTTACTTTGCCTACGTCCCATTTAAGGATGATCCTTTTGTTGTATCTTGCACTGACTGATGACCCTGATCTCTTTCAGGGAGGACGAGTGGTTTAAGCAGGACCTGCCAGGCTACTTGTTCCCCGAAGATCCGTCATATGACGCCACAGTCCTGGATGAGGAGGCCGTCAGAGAAGTGTGCGAGAAATTTGAATGCACCGAGTGTGAGGTTGTATCCAGCCTTTACAGTGGAGATCCACAGGTACGCTCATTTCTTTGTTGAAGTATTTGTCGTTACCTTATTAAACAATAGAAATATAAATAGACTGAATATAAAGGTTATTTACAGTAAATATTTTCAATGTCACGTTTGGTGTCGATGTCACTACGCCCAGAGAATAGTGTTTCCCTGGATCCCTCAGTTCCTGACTGAGCCACAGTGGAAAAACACAATCTGTTAGTCCAGAATTGGCTCTTAACTTAATTGTTACAGAAATAGAACAGAAATATCTACTCAAATACAAATCTTAAAGGGCCACAGAGTCAAAGGTCCATTTATTGAGGTCGGTCAGGCCACATGCAATAATTTTGGGGGGTGTCCCCCCTCATCCTCCTTCCTCAACTTGTTTTGCAGCTCGGAGTTCTCTCGAGGGTGAGCTGCTTTAATATGTTTGTGTAAATTGGTGGTGTGACCACAGTGTTGAACGGCTTCTTGCACACATCACATGTGGCGATGTCCACTCTCAGTGCTCTCTCTGTCTCCCCACTCTCAGACAGAGCAGGGAGGGGAGGGGGAAATTGTTCCTGAGTGAGCAGCAGAGAGAGAGAGAGAGAGAACGAGCAAGAGAGAGAGAGAGAGAAATTCGCTGTTTGCATAGACCTGGAGAGACGTGGCACTCGCATGAACTCTGTGAGGAAATTTAAGTAATTTGCTGGATGTATAGAAGAGAAACTGCAACAAAAGTATCAATCTTTTCACGCCAGAGTGATACGATTCCAATACTCACCTTGGTATCGATACTATTGATATTTGGATCGATACGCCCACCCCGAGTGAGTAGCAGAGAGAGAGAGAGAGAGATAGGTGTGCTTTTTCCTCAGACAGACTTGGAGAGACGCTGCGCTCGCATGAACTCTGAGGAAATTCGAGTAATTTGCTGGACGTATAGAAGACAAACTGCAACAAAAGTATCGATCTCATCACGCGAGTATCGATCCGATACCAGATCGATATGCCCACCCTTAGTAAACACGTGCTGACCCAACCAAAACACATAGTGAAGGAACAACAGTTCGGGGGCCCACGGGCCGCCCATTGAGGGCCACTGTTCTATACATTGTTTGCACTGGCACTGTTGTTCCGTAATACTACTCCTGGCGGCAGCAGAGACGAAAGGTTCTCACAACAACAAACATTTTCTAAAGAGGAAGTTGTGATAATGGACCTCCTATAAGAGTAATGACACCATTCGGCAGCCTTTAGATTCTTCGGTCAATATTCCTCCAGTGTCTGCGATGACCGTCTCACGTTTTCCAACTCTGCCCCCTGGCCTTTTACAGTTCTTCTGCTCCTTTCTGTCTGAGAGTGCAGAGGATGCACACATTTAAAATGAAACAAACGCTGCATTTAATCAAGTTAAATTTTTCAAATTTTCATGAAAATATATATATACTTGTGTTTTAGTTTCAGTCATTCGATGGTGTGTCCCCGACTTCAGAGAATCATCTCTCTTGTCATCTGCCCTGTCTCCGCTCAGGATCAACTTGCAGTGGCTTATCACCTTGTCATCGATAACCGGCGCATCATGACACAGGCCAGTGAGTTCTACCTGGCCTCCAGTCCTCCCCAGGGTTCCTTTATAGAAGAGGGCATGCTGCTGCCCCCTGGAGTGAAACCACACCCAGAGAGGATGCCTCCCCTCCTGGCCGACAGCCCCAAGTCTCGCTGTCCTCTGGATGCTCTCAACACCACACGACCCAAACCTCTGGCAGTGAAGAAGGCTAAGTGGCACCTCGGCATCAGAAGTCAGAGCAGACCCTATGACATCATGGCTGAAGTTTACAGGGCAATGAAACAACTCAACTTTGACTGGAAGGTAAATACACCTCTTTTATATTCACATTTACGTACAGTTCCACTTATGTTACTGTGGAGAGACTAGATCCTCCCGTATTTTGCATCGTAGGTGGTGAACCCATATCATTTGCGAGTGCGAAGGAAGAATCCAGTCACAGGAAACCTGGTAAAAATGAGTCTGCAGCTCTACCAGGTGGACAACAGATCCTACCTCCTTGACTTCAAGAGCATCGATGGTTAGTGTCAAACAAAAGAAGAACGAAATACAAAATCAGCTAGTTTTTCATTCAGTCTAAATGATCATTTGGTCAATGTTGATACCTTTCGCTCTCTCTCTGCCCTCAGACGACATCATCGAGGCAGTGGGCTTTAAATCGGGCTCATCCACTCCCCAGAGGTCGGGCTCCACAGCTGGCCTCCACAGACCCCGACTGAGCATCGACTCCGCAAGCCCAGCGATCGATCTACCCCAGCTCAGCTCCTCCCTCCCAGGATCTCTGTCTGGTAGCTGTCCTCTTCTCACCCCACGTCAGGGATCACACACCATGGACTTCTTCGAAATGTGCGCCAGTCTGATCACCACACTGGCACGCTGAGGCCTGGCGACCCCTGACCTTGTTGTAACCTGGATGCCATTGGGGTTTTTAAGCCATTTGCAGTTGTGGGATGAATGGAGTCGAGCTGTGTGCAGTGACTTCCTCTTTCTGTATCTTGTTCATTGTTTGTAGGACTGGAAGCGTTAAAAAGCAATGCCTGGATAGTGTTTCCCTCAGATTGCGGAGTAAGAAAGAGGAGACCCTCATCAGAAAGGCAGAGTTATATTTTTGTTCTCTTATTTAGAAACAGTCCTTGGACCTTGGTGTTTAATCATCTGGACTCTACTAATCCTGAGGCTGGAATTGGAGATCTTGGTCACAAAAGTGGGAAAGAAGAGGTCACAGTTCACAGCAGGGGTCCAGTTCACTGTCCCTCCTCTCACTGATACCTTCAATCCCATATCAGAAATATTGTCACCCAACAAAGCTCAGCAGTGGGGCATCCTGCTGAGATACCCCTGGAAGCTGATCAGAGGTCAGTTTCCCCTTTGATCCTGATAAAAGCTACGCTGAAATTGTGTCAGCAGGAGACTGTCGTCATATGTGGAATTTCACTTGAGTGTTTCTGTTGTTATGGTTTTAAAGAAATAGCTTTGTTATCTATGTATATTATTTTTATATTACATCATATTAAGTAGCAAAACAAGGCTGCCGCAATTAAACCAAATATAAGACTTTATACGTCAGAAATAAGATGATTGTTATTTAGATATGAATCCATATTTATTCTCTAGAGATTTTACCTTTTTTAGCCACGGTAGTTCTATTGTTTAAGCACAGCACTGATATAGAGGATTATCCTGATTGTGAGTTGTCGAGCGAGATTGTTGTTGATAAGCAGAATAATAGAACAACAATACGCTATGTATGGCATTGACTAAGTGCTGCGTTTTGTTCTGAAGACAGACACACACCACCGCACACACGCTTCCACCACCGCTCAATTTTATCACAAGGTTTGGATGATGTTTGTTCAATAAACTCCATATATTTCAAAGATACACATCGATTAGATTCCTGTATACACACGTTAAAGTGTCAAACACAGGCGCTTTCACACAAAGTGAGATGAGTTACCAGGCCCTGCGCTCACGTGTGAATACATCGATTGGGATGAAACGGTGGTGAGCCCGTGTGTGATGCTGTGTGTCTGCTGCAGGATGGTGTAAAGCCACAGAAACCTTTTTTCTCCAGTTGCCTTAAAGAATGCAACTCAGCGATCCTCTGTGTGCGTACCCGCGTGCGGAAGGCGTGTGTATGAGCTCGTGAGTGTGATTCAGATAAGATGGGTGAGTGTCGTGTTTTCTTTCTGACCTGGTGCGTCAGGGGGACCCTCGACAGTGAGCCGTGACCCGAGACGAGCAGATAGAGCAAAGTGTGAACCTGAGAACAAAGATTCGAATCAACAACACGAATACTTGGTGCACTGTAGTTGTTGGAGCCGTTTATCTGTTTGTCAGTCATCGTCGTTCTCTCAGCCTGCACGATAAACACTCAGCGGTCGAGCCGAGCCATTTGCAGATATATCGCATCACACACTCCGTGCGTTACTTTGCCTGTTGTTCGTGGCTCCGACCAGAGTGTTAATACTTTAAAAGTTTTCTCCGTTGTCCTGTCAGTCATACCAAAGTCGTGTTTTTGCTGCTGTAGTAGTTTTTCCTTGTCGTTTTTCTGATTGCCTGTGATGTGGAAGCTGGTGCTGCTCACACCGATCCTCTGCCCATCAGGGCTGTGTGATAACTCAGTTTAGGTCATTATGTATATCTGCGCGATGATGCATATCAAAATACTCCTTGTGATCTTTACAGTTTGTTGAATATGTAATTTAAAGTGACTTACTTCTCGGTTTGGCAAGTTGGACTTTGGGCCATACTGGCAACAACGCACAGAGCCTAAGTCTGTGGGAAGAGTTGACAGATATGTTGGCTAAATAGAGGTGATACTAATTATTAGGAATTGTAGTCAATATTTGGAATCTACCTGCATTTATAGAAACAAATGTCTCCAAGTGGTGTTTTGAGGTAAAACAGGAATGGAGACAGCTGCAGGGGAATCAAAGAAGCACTTTTTTCTAGTCAGTTGAATTCATCAGATACAACAGTCAATTTGCAAAACGTTCAAATATCAACCCCAATAATCAGCCGGGCTAATGATGATTACTGACTATAGGAAAAAGACCGGCCTGATGCACTTAGTTTCTTTTTCTGGTCTGTGCTGGATTAGACTTTCAACTGATGGATGTTTAGGAAGGAAGCTTTCATTTCACTCTTGGCTTGTTGAAGTCCCTGTGCCCCAGTCTGTGTCACGTTCACTCTCCTCCACATTTTGTTTTATGTTGTCCTTATTTACATTGATTTCTTCGTCTGTGCTGTGTAGTGGAAAGCACATGAATATCCACATGATGAAAAATATTGCCGTTAATAGCATGACAACAAAATGCATGATATATGCTCAAACAATGTACAGATTTTCAGCTAATTGCATAGCCCTGCTGGTTGTGTTCATTTGGGTTATGCAGGGATCTGGACAGATGTCTTTATTCTGTTTAAGTGACACGGAAGATAAACAAGTCGTTCAAACTGGTGTCTGTGAAAAAACAAACCAAGAAGGGAACTGTAATGGAGTTGATAAGATTAAAGGTCAATAAGTACAGTACAATACCGTATAACTGAAGAAAATCTGTTTTGGAAGTCATCAACCTCAAGTCATTATGTTTTTGTGATCAAATATTTTTATTCAAAATCAAAATTGAGGCAAAGAAGAGCAACATCACCATAATAAATCAGATCTATTTCAATAGCTAATAAATATAAGTATCAATAACCAAAGTATATGAGAACAAGACCCCTAAGATAACCTCAAGTCATTATTACAAATCATCATCGTCATCCATCTTTGTATATAATTGGTTTAAAGACAACTCAGAGTTTTGGCTTCCACAAAGTGACTGTGAAATAACAGTCAAATGACATTTTATACGAATGCTTTGAGCATCAATTATTTGATTATTGCAGTGTATCATTTGGTGGCGGTATTCACTATTATCTATTTCATGTCTTGTTTATTTTTATTTTGAACAGGTCAAGTTGATATCCACACAACAGTCCCCTTTTTTTTTGCTTTGCAAAACCTTTGAATCATATAACTTGTATGTTACGCCGCTCAAACATGTACGGTCAGTTTTTATACAAAGCTCATATGTTGTCTCTGACTCGGGTTGGAGGGGACGATAGCGCGTTTGACTGTCTTAGGTAATTGTCATGTAACCCAGTAGATGGCGCACGGAGCACAGCGTGGCAATTTAAACGACCTTTTGACCCGCCATTAAAGGTAGTGACAGTAGAGTCACCTTGAGCAGCCAGTTATGACACAAAAAGATCTGACATGTGGTTTCAGATATGGCAGACTTGCTCAAGTATAATGGCCAGAGCTCAAACTCTTTAGCACACATCTTGTGTGTGTTTCTGTGTGGTGGGTCCACTGCCCGACCTCACACACCAACACACCGCTGGGTACACTTTTGTCAGAGATGTCAGAGGGGGGGAAATTCCGCTCCCTGCTGGAAGATGCTTGTAATTGCATACACATATCAAACGTTGATTCACATCCCAACACACTGGCACTTTGAAACATTTCTTCATGTTCCTCTGATAGGCCTTTGCAACACCGTGTCTTAATGACTTTTACCATGTGCTAACTGCTCACATTAGGATTGTCGTGCATTCACTCCCGACAATGCTGTTGCTCATAACAACGATACACAACACGGATCCATCAAATGCAATATCCGGAGGAGGATGTGATCTGGATTGAAAAACTCTTCTGATGTAATCAGTATTTGGTGTCTGTGAAAAGTACTGTATTACTACACCATTACAACTGTTTGCAACAATCAGTGGCATGCTCGTGCTATAAACTCGACCGTGTGTTCTGAGTCGGAGACACACGCCAGAGGACCTACTCCAATATACACCTTTTGTGTCGTACCAAAGCGAGTGATTCTATCTCACCCAAGGTGTGTCAGTCTCTGTCCTCTGTGGTGGGTTCTTATTGGTGTAATCTTAAATACCCCTGTTAGTGTGTGTGTGCGCGTGTGTGTGTGTAGATAACTTTGTTTGTATGAATAAGTGTGCGTGCGTGGATGCACACCGGTCATTGTAAAAGAATGTGCACATGGGTGTGTTTCTGCACAGTGTGTGTGTGTGTGTGTGCGTGTGCGCGCGCGAGTGCATGTGCGAAGGCTTCTCTACCTGTCTCTGTATCTGATTGGGGATTTGGATTTGTCTTGTTATGCACTGCATGGTATTGCTGTTATGATCTGCACTTTAATGAGTATTTATTGAAAAAAACAATAAACAAACATATAAAAAAAGGAAATCGAGTTTTGATTTTTCAGATTTTTGTCCCGGAAGATTTTGCACATAGACATACTTATCAAAGACACTTATTTTCATGCTTTGTCCACAGACAGATGTCAACAACAACCTCTTACATGAACACAACCTCGGGTGATCATCAGCACCTCCACTAAAACACTTCATTTCCATTCACTCGAGGGAAAGTCCTTGAAAAAATGGCAGCTCCTAAAAGTGACACCTGCCAGACATCAGCTCCACAAACAGACAAGGCGAGAAAGTATATAGAGATGTTTCTCTCCAGAGGGGACAGCTGTATATTTGAGATTACACTCATGTTGTTTATTGGTACGCCATCATTTTTATACGAACCTGACATGTTGAAGCATTCGACTAAAATGAGAAGTTGCTTCCGTCCTCAACTTTGAGTCGACACAATCATCGGCAAATACAAATACAAAGTAGAAAAATAACACAAAACAAAACAATCGCATAATCATATGAACACTTTAAGCAAATATTGAATGTGGTCTAAAAATGAGAATCAGTTTTAAATTGGTGCTGCAGAAGCACAAGTAGAAGACGAGCAGGGGCGAGAGGAGGCGAAGGCCCATTTTATACATATTTAATTGAGAGGAAAAATAATTCTTGGATCCAGTCATTAATCCAGACCACTCATGACGTTTAACAGGTGCTGCTTTGATTCATGCCCATACCTGCGCGACATCTCATGGAAACCAGTTTAACCACTACGGGGTTAACGGCGTTAAATCAACTTAAAGGTGAAGTGTGTACGATTTTGGTCATTTATGTCACTTCTAAAAATACAACAAAACAATTACATCCTGACATTTGCATTTTGTAATCACCTGACTGTTTTGTTTTTAATCCATTATTCTTACATGAGCCGATGAATGTATATTTACATCAGGAACGGCTCCTCTCTGTGGCGGCTGCCATGTTTTTACAGTAGTAAAAGTGGATATACTAAACATGCTTTTTAGTATTAATGACAACTGAAGTCGACCATAGGTGCTCCTGTATATTTCGAGGGGTTAGGGCAAGGTGACGGATACAACATGCAACCTCACTCTAGATGTCACCAAATCTTACACACTGCACCTTTAAACATAATGTCATATCATCTTCTACCGCTGATCCAGTATTCTTGGTCATGGGGCATTTCTACCTGTCTTTATTTTGTTCATTGTTGGCCACCGTAAAACCACGGGTGCTCTGTGAAGAGGACCTGGCTCCTGGTGACAATACACAGGCCAATGAGGACAACCATTGTTATCGTGTATAAACGTCAGAATAATCATTTTATATCACATTTCTGCTCGTACATCAGATTCACCTCATTCCTACAAACTGGGCCTAAAAACTGCTGAATAGACAAAATTCAGACAATGATAATACTTTGTCTTCAGACTGACGTTTGACCCTGACTTGTAGACATCTATCGCGAGGAGAAAGGTTAGTGATGACCGGAAATGTGGGTACGATGGTTATTTGTTGATGGCTATTAAAGGTGCAGCGTGTAAGATTTCAGTCATTTTTGTCTCTTCTAAAAATAATACAAAACAATCACATTTTAATGAATTTATAATCTCCTCATTTTTTTTTCTTTATCACCCTTAAAAGAGCCTTTTAATATATTAGTAGACAAGGAGGGGGTCCTCTCTACGGGGGCCACCATGTTTTTACAGTAGCCCGGTGTGGACAAACGAAACATCTTTTGAGTTTTAACAACAACTGAAGTCTACCACAGGTTCTCCTGCATGCTCAGGAGGTCGAGGGTGAGGTGATGGATACAACATGCAACTTCACCTCTGGCTTCCACCAAATCGTACACACTGCACCTTTAATGGTTACCATTGTTTCAACACTTCAGAGACACCTTGGCTTTTTCACACCAACATATAAAAAGTGTACACATGTCCCCACAAATGCATCCAAGTTCACATTGGCCAGAAAATGTGTGTGTGTGTGTGTGCGTGTGTGTGTGTGTGTGTGTGTGTGTGTGTGTGTGTGTGTGTGTGTGTGTGTGTGTGTGTGTGTGTGTGTGTGTGTGTGTGTGTGTGTGTGTTTGTCCATGGTTCTGAGTCAGAGGCGGCAGCCACACTGTCCCTCAGCGGTTTCACACCGAACGCCTCGGACAACAGAAACAGCTGCTCTGAGAGCGCTCGTCATTTCCTGTCGCTCTCTAAATCATCCCACCGACTCACGAACGAGGTCATCAGATAAATAAAGTCACGCAGTGGAGAGGATGAGGTCACTGTGACAGTTCGACACAAGCCGCAGCGTGAGGACTCGACGTGCACAAATCCTGGTTCTGCTTTGTGTTTCTTTGTCTACACGAGAAAAAACAAACAAAAACAAACAAAAAAAAACAACTCCACGTGAGCATGTATCGTAGACAGTGATGGATGGAGGGAGGGAGGGAGGAGTCATACCCACCGTGTTGTTTGCCGTTTACTCTGTGCTGACGTCAGCGTACAGGTCAGGAGGGGGTAAAATGATCGTGTCGGGATTAAAATCAGTTTCGGGCGTTTCACCGGCGTCGGGCCTGTGGAGAGTATCAGAACATGAGTCCGCCAGAAGAATTCACGGTGACCTCCTCCTCATCGAACACCTACCTCCTTCGCCCATCTCACGGGTGTCAAACGTGCGGCCCGGGGGCCAGAACTGGCCCGACAAAGGTTTCAACTCGGCCCAGTGAGACGCAACACAGTGTGCTTGCACTAAAACAATGGGGGCAACTGGGGGCTGTTGGTGATTATAGGGTACTGTGCCATATGATTTTACTGCTCCGGCCCACTTGAGATCAAATTGTGGCGTATGTGGCCCCTGCGCTGCAATAAATTTGACATCCCTGATGGAGACATTTCGGGGAGTTTTCCTTTCAGCCAAATTCTGGTTTCTTTGTTTTGGAATTGAACGAAAGCTGCTGAAAGCGGAAAGACTGTTTCCGACTTGGTGGATCAGGTGCACGCCGACAATGCCTCGAACGCGCCCCCCCCGCAGCCGATGACGTCGACCACCTCACCCTCCACTCTGACTTCCTGGTCAGACGGGGAGTGCCTTTATTCACTCGGACTCGTGTTTTCCGCCCAGAAACAAACACACAAAAAAAAAAAAGATATACAACTTTCGCCTTTCACACTCAATGGCCCGTTCTGGGCCGGGAGGAAGGAGGCCTCTCAGGCTACAGGTTACACAACATGTTCCACATTTTTCTCCCTGTGTGTGTTCGGCGTGTCGGTGTGTTTACAGCTCCACTTACCGCTCCACTGCCTCTTGTTTCACGAGCACACGAGCTGGAATGAAATAGCAGAATATTTCAGTGTCACATGTCTCGGAAATGATTGATTGAACTGTGACTTTAAAGGTGCAGTGTGTAGGATTTGAGTCATTTTGTCACTTGTCTTTATCACAAATATTACAAAAACAATGACATACTGATGTGTTCACCGTCACCTCAATGTATTGTCATTTTCCATTCCCCTTAAAGGTACAATGTGTACGATTTGGTGACACGTACGGGTGAAGTTGCGTAGCGTATCCATGACCTCACCCTTCCCATTCGAGCATGCAGGAGAACCTAGCCCTCCATTGTTGTTATATATTTATACGATGTTTAGTACGTCCACTCTGTGCTATTATAAAAAACATGGCGAGGGCAAATGCTAGGGTTATGTATAAAGCCAGTCCTACGTTAAGGAGATTCTACCTTTTGAAAAATGTTGATATATATAATAGTTTTGTAATTGTATTCATTTAAAATTGAAGTTACACAAATGTACCGAAATTTTACACACTCCACCTTTAAATGAGCCCATCAATGCATATTCTCATGAGGAGGGGCTCCTCTCTACGGGGGTCGCCATGTCTGTTCAGTAGCCCTGAGTGGACACACTAAGCATCGTTTGAGTTTGAATGACAACTGAAGTCTACTATAGGTTCTGCTGCATCTTCAGAAGGGTGAGGTGATGGATACAACATGTAACTTCACCTCTAGATGTCACCAAATCGTACACACCGCACCTTTAAAGAATTCACAACATATGACTCAAAAAGCATTTTGCAATCCCATAAATGACCCTTGCGCTCCCTGAAGGAAAATCAAGTGAATCTACTTTAACTCTGTGATCAGATTTAAGGGCAGCTGTGGCTCAGGGGGATGGAGGACCCATCCTCTGGTTCGATCCCTTTCCGTATACCGAGGTGTCCTTGGGCAAGACACTGAATCACACATTGTCCCGTCTCCTGAGATACAAAGTACGATTGTTTGTGTGACTGGGTTGACTGCATTTTTTTGTGCATATTTGATGATACTTTGTGTATTCGATTCTCTTTTTTATTCGTCTTTTTTTGACAATCTCGGTGTTTGTTTTTTGCTCTTCTCATGCCACTTTGAGCTTTTATTGTTTACCTTTGCTGCTGTAACTATGTAAATTTCCCCACTGTGGGATGAACAAAGGTTTATCTTCACTTAAACTGGACTGTAAAGCGCTTTGAGGGGTCTCCAAGACTTGATGCAGCGCTGAATAAATACAGATCATTTACCATGTAAACACAATAAGTGAGTATCGAAAAGTCATGCATATGCTGCCAGTCGAAGTTTTGAATTGTTAATACATTTTCTTTTTTCGACCTGACATGAAAAACCTGAAGTATTGATCATTTCTATTGTTTTTTTCAGTTTCACTTACTTGTCTCTGCCTCGTGGCTACTGTAAAAATAAAGAAGGACAAGCAACAGTTAAAACCACATTTCTGTGTTCATTGTATGCATGCATGTGTGTGTGTGCATGTTTGTGTGTGTGTGTGTGTGAGTGTGTGTGTGTGTGTTCACATAGAACAGGTGCTAGAAACCTACCTGGAAGCTGGCCCCGCAGGTTTGGGTGAATGGAAAAATGTGGCTAACTTCTGAAGTGCTTCATGTCGCGCCCTGATAACAAGACACACACGTTGAAACTGCATTAAAGGTGCTGTGTGCAAGATTTCCGTCATTTTTGTCACTTCTAGAATATAAAACAATTATGGACTTTTTGATGAATTTATAATCACCTAAATATTATACTGTTTTACCATTGACCCTAAATGAGCCCTTTAATGT
This sequence comes from Chascanopsetta lugubris, assembly GCA_016785325.1. Lineage (NCBI taxonomy): Eukaryota > Metazoa > Chordata > Actinopteri > Pleuronectiformes > Bothidae > Chascanopsetta > Chascanopsetta lugubris. The sequence continues at coordinate 1,696 of JAFBJT010110587.1, read as the reverse complement.
GTATTTACATCAGGAGCGCAGTTTTAATGACAACTAAAGTCTACTCCTGCATGCTCCCCTGCATGCTCAGAGGGGTGAGGTCATGGATACAACATGCAACTTCACCTCGAGATGTCACCAAATCTTACACACTGCACCTTTAACTGCGCATATACACTCTGCTTGTGTGGCAAGGACACGGGTGAACTCACTGGATATGGGAGCCTTCTGCACTGATGTCACTGTGGCTGTGCTGATGAACAACATTCAGATCCTTGTTTCCTATGAAAACACACGGGAATATAAGACCATTTCTTAAAGGTAGAGTATGCAGGATTTGTCAGTGGGTGGGCAGAAGAACCCACCAACAAATCCTGGAAAGTACTTTTTACATTTTTTATTTTTCATTTTTTTTACATATTTGAATGAACCTGTGAGCTCTTTACAAAAGAAGGATTCTTTTTAAATGTCATACCCATGTCTGGCATAGAGAGAGTCCTGGTGTGGCCACTGAAGAGGGAAACACAAAATGTTCATGTCAAGACCAAAAAAAAACAACAACCCTGCTTCATCGAAAACAAACTCCATACTGACGTACGCTGGGGCGAATGGATCTGCAGCTTCCTGAGCGGGGGAGATGGTGTCGTCCTCATCACCGGTCCACTCCTCACTGTCATCTGTGACTGAACATACCATCATCAAAGCGCAGCTGAACACTTCCAATTCACCGCTTCCATGAGTCTGAATAAAGAGCACTTACAACTTCCTGCTGATAATGGGTAGTGATTTGAGGCCCTGGAAAAGAAAATACAAGTGAATCATAATTAAATTAATTAAATTAATTAATTTAAAGGTACAGTCTGTAGTATCTAAAGGTGCAGTGTGTAAGATTTGGTGACATCTAGAGGTGAACTTGCATTTTGTATCCATCACCTCACCTCTGAGCATGTGGGTGAACCTATGGTGGACTCCAGTTGTCATTAAAACTCAAATGACGTTTAGTACGTCCATTCTGGGGCTGCTGCAAAAACATGGCGGCCCCCGCAGTATGGATACGTTCCTCATATAAATAAAACATTTAAAACTTTAAATTCCTGAAAATGTCAGTATGTAATTGCTTTATAATTTTTTTTTTACAAAAGTAAAGAAAAAATGACTAAATCTTACAAACTGCACCTTTAATGTTATCGAATGGCTAAGTTGAGTACCGCAAGCTGAACACTCCTCATGTTCCACCCTTCTCCTCCAAACTGTTGGTTGAACCTACGATGGCCGTCAGTCATTGTTAAAACTCAAAGGTGGTTGCTCTATTCTGAACTACTATGAAAACATGGCCGCCCCCAAATAGAGGCCACACTGCTGACATGAATATACAAAGAGCTCCCTCTAGGGCAAGGATGTCAAACTCATTTTCACTGAGGGCCACATCAGCATCACGGTTGCTCTCAAAGGGCCGGTTATGCTCGTAGGACTAAATGTAATTATGACTTAACACACTGTCAAATAACTGTCTTCGTATTATTATGTATTCAAGTTGCAAATATTATGTATTGATTTCCATATGTGTAGAAATGTAAACACACTGAATATATTGCTATATACATACAAAGTGGAATGTGTAACTAACTAAAGATCATGGGAAAGCTATGCTTGAGCCTTTTTATTTATTTTTTTTTTGACAGTTTAAGCTCTCGGCACGTGTCACATTTGTGGCCAA
>JAFBJT010110586.1:0-15041 GCA_016785325.1 Chascanopsetta lugubris | reverse complement strand
CATTAAGTGCAGTGAGTTGCATATATTGATTTGATATTTGACTGTGTCCAACGATACAGACAGCTGCTTCTGTGGGCATCGCAGTGTAAATCAGGATCTCGGTTACCATCACTCAACTCTCTCCATTTATGATCTTGTGAATTTTCATAAGAAATAATTAAAGGCTCCGTGTGTAAGGAAATGTTTCCATTTCCGTTGGCAGGGATGAAATATGGTTCTCTCCATGGAGACCACTGTGTTGCACCACCATCTTTTCACAGTAGCCCATGAAGGGACACATTGTGAGTTTTGATGTAACTGCATTGATGCCTTTTTGTCACTAATATGATTATGACATTGAATGACTTTACACATCATTTCAAAAGTCCATATACGTGGAAGGTTTTAGTGCAGGTTTGATTTATCCCCGCATCTTGGCGTCATTCCAGAGAGCTGATGGAGTCGTTCAGGATCAACTGGGTCACACTGGTTTCTTCTCTTTGTTTGATGACGTAGATTTGATGGCGGCGAAACTTGTAACGTACTGACACGTACAAATGGAGAAAGACATTCTTTGCAGCTCCGTGATAAGGAGATGACATTTTCTTTCGATGACCGGACCCAGTGTTTACATGTGACATCTCTGTTTGAAAATATTTTTAGATGCACAGAAGAAGAAAACGTCAGTGTCATATCTCCCTGTGCAAGGCAAGGTGTTTCTTATCAAACCCGGTGTGAACGGACCTTTTAGTTTTATTCACCCCAGTTCTCTTTTACACACTAACCTCGGTGCCTTGCATCAGGACTCTGACCTTTGGAGCCTCAAGATTGGAACCACAAACCTGTTCCGCCTGTAGAGCCACAAACGTGTTTTTACGCCGCAGCCTCGGCTATGTGAAATATGTTTGTGAGCACCGAGGGTGTGACCAATCCAGTTAGAGGTGTTTTCCCTTCCTGGTTGTGGAGGCACGTGATTTGGATTCGCCCTTCATCTCCCGGATTTAAACATTTGCTTTTCATGGCATGAAGGTGTGACTTCATTGATTTTCAAATGTCCAACATACTGCGGCAGAACAATGCATCTGTCATGAATGGTATTTTCAGTGTGTGTCTGTGGAAAGGGGAATCACCGTGACTGTGTTTGGTCTCACAGGAAAACTACGGGGACATCTCCGAGCGCCTGCTGCTGAGGGAGCGGCTGAAGTGTAACAGTTTCGACTGGTATCTGAAGAACATCTACCCCGAGCTTCATGTTCCTGAGGACAGAGAAGGCTGGCACGGTGCTGTGAGTGTCTCCCGTCCATGTCTGTGTTAGGATCAGTCATTTTTACTCTCTATACACACGCGCACACACACACACACACACACACACACACACACACACACACACACACCCACGCTGCTTCTGATAAGAATTCTGGAACATGTCTAGGAAATTGGATGTGTTACCAACAACATGGGGGTAGCTTGTCAGAAGAAGATATATTTGATAACAGCACGTTAAAACAGGCAGGAAGCCTTCCGTCAAAAATCAATCGAATTTTAAAGGTGCAGTGTGCACGATTTGGGGACCTCTATAGGTGAAGTTCCATGTACATGCAGGAGAACCTATGTTAGACTTCAGTTGACATTCAAACTCAAAAGATGTTTAGTCCGTCCACTCTGGGCTACTGTAAATACATGGCGGCCTCCATATAGAGGACTCGCTCCTCATGTAAATAAACATTAATGGGCTCATGTTAGGTTAATGGGAAACAATAAAACATTTACGTGGTTCTAAATTCCTGAAAATGTCAGTATGCAATTGTTTTGTCATATCTTTAGAAGTGACCTAAATATTACACACTGCACCTTTAACATTTATGGAAAACAGGTCAAAAAAGCTCCACAGTCGCTTTTCCCTTGTGTCTTTAATTCCATCTATTTAGAGTCTGATCCTGGGCTGTGAGGTGCAGACACCATGTGGGAAAATCCTGTTGATAGTGAGAAGGCAGAACTTCTATAAACAAAGGCTTTAAATCCCATTTCTGACTGAGCGTGAGAGCATTAGCTTCTGAGACACCTGGTGGAATATTTCATCCAAACAAAAAAGGGAAAATCCCCAGATTTCTCAGACATTAAAGATCACATGCCTCTCACCGTGTAAACATTTACAGCACGGGCATGGTAACTGCGTGGCATTTTTCAGATTGAATTTTGATAGGAGAGCAGGAGAAACTCTTCTGATTCGGAAAGTTTCTCTCCTCGTCGAAGGATCTGACTTGATCCTCGACCGAAACATAAAACCTAAACCTGATGCACAGCACTGAGAAGCCTGATTTATACGAATGTCTCCGCTCTCGCCAGGTGCGGAGCACAGGGATGCACTCGGAGTGTCTGGACTACAACGCTCCGGAGCACAGTCCCACGGGTGCTCACCTCTCTCTGTTCGGCTGCCACGGTCAGGGAGGGAACCAGGTAACGTGGAACACTTCACACCCCGTTTGTTCTGCCTCGGTCCGTCTCGCGTATTCCCCGCTCGTCACAATCTCTCAACCTCCCTCGGCCTTGTGGGAGATGTGATTTCAAATGTCAGCGGTTCCTGGTCACCCCGGGAAGGAGCTGGCAGAGAAATTCTCTCTGCCGATCCCAGCCGCGTGACGAGAATCTAATGAAGGGGAAGGGAAGTTTGGTATCACGTCCACATTTACAGGGATTCCAAAAATTATCCTTTAATATACATTTATCTTCATTCTTAGGCTTTTAAACATCTTAAAGATTTTATGATGTCTATCGAGGGGTGCAGCAGTGGCTCAGTGGTTAGAGCGGTTGCCTTTGGAAGCAAAGGTTGCTGGTTTGAGTCCCAGTTGGATCCTGCTGCAGTGTCACTGGCCACAGGAAAAAGTGGTAGAAGATCATATGACATAATATCTATCTATCTATTAAGTTCTTGTGTAAGCATTGGTCCCGCCCGTCTCCGTCGACACGTCATCTTCCTTTATCCTGTGTGTGTGTGTGTGTGTGATGTCAGTGCTCTCTGTGTTTTCACAACATAATGGACTTGGAACAAGTGAATGTACATCATGTGCAGCCAATGATTCCTGTGTAAGAGCAGCCAGAACTTTATTATTCAATGACATTTTTAGGAGAGTATAAAATTATATTGGCTGAGTCCTCTCCACCGAGGCAGCTGTGTGCATGTGAAGTCGTTAAAGATGGATCAAAAGTTTCAGTAAATCCTCTCGATATCTTCTGTACGTAGGTGAAAGGTCCGATCATTATTTTGAGGTTTGTACGAGTGTATAATGGAAGAATGAGCCCTTTCTATTTACATCAGAAGTTCCCTCTGTAAATATAAGAGGTGATTCAGGTGATTATACACTGACATCAAAATATATATTTAATTTCTCCCTGTCGGCCAATAGAAATTGAACAGAATCGTGCACACTGGACCTTTTAAAGCCCGTGCTCCGTGCAATAGAATCACTGGCCCTCTTTACCTGAATGGCTGCCAGCTGCAGTGATGGATGGTTTAGTGGGCCGCAGATGATTTGTCTGCGATGATGTATATTTAATGTTGGAGTCAGAGCGTCTTTCTGCGAATCCCTGACCAGCTTGATATCTCTGATTACCCCGGCGCCGCAGCATCAGGTGTCCCCCGCCCGCAGGAACGCCACTATGTGTGACCGAAAATCAATGTTCGATCGGCTCCCGCGCTGAAACACAAACCCGCGGGCCCTCCGCCACGCCTCCCTCCTGCTCGCCGGCTGCTTCCCCGGCCCACATAAGAACCCGCGTTCCATTTTAAAAGATACATGAGCCTCGGCGGCCGAATGAATGGCGCAGCCGTGGGTAAATAAGTTCCAAGCCAGACGCAGGGGCCTCGAATGAGTCCGTCATTAGGAACAAGCATTAAGGGCCCGGGTGCACCTGAAAGATGCATGAGACGGGAAGAGAAGGATGGGGAAGTATGAAGATTGATTACCTGACCCTCCGTTTAATGGCCAGCCCGGGGATTGTTGCGTCCTTTGTCCCTGTGGACCGCCGTTCTGAAATGACACCCGCTGAGGGGCGGGGCCCGGCTTGTGTTCACCTCTGCCTGATTGAGTGTGCCAAGGCTCCATCTTTACTGATGAGATCCCTCGGCACGCCATGCAAACAGGCCGCGGAACAAAGCCCGAGCCCGGGACCCGATCCCACGGTGGAGGAAGAGAAAAAAAAGCACCCCGTAATCTTAGTCGGAAAAAAAACAAAAACCCAAAACAAAACATGCCCACCTGCTCTATTGTTCCCGCTGGAATGTTTTCTGAAGAAAGAGAGATTAAGGTGGAGGGTTGCTGAAATCTCCGGAAAGGAGGTCGGAGCAGTGTCGTCACTGCTTTTCTCCAGTCGGCTTGTTCTCCGGAGAGATGTGATGCAACGGCCGAGCCCACGGTCACGTGATAACCTCCTCTCTTTTCTGCTCCAGTACTTTGAGTACACCTCTCAGAAGGAGATCCGCTTCAACTCCGTGACGGAGCTGTGCGCCGAAGTGCTGGACGGAGAGATCTCCATCGGGATGAGGCACTGTCCTCGCGATGGGGAGGTCAAGCCCCCCAGCATCACGTGGGAGTTTCGAGAGGTAAGAGAGGGCCACACGTTTCTGCCCCGTTCAGACTCTAGCGTCCAGAGCTTCCCCACATGAAAAGATTTGAACAGTGACACAAGCCACAACAATGCCAACGTATGCCTTTGGTGACTTTTCATACTTCCTCCTTACATATTACATTCTGTTTGTATCGCACTCGTTGAAGTTAAAGGAGTTCATTTTCAACATTTATCATCTTCAAATCCAATACACCTCCACTTTTGTTTTGGTCGTCCTCGTTCGAAGTTGGTCCGAGATCTGCTCGGAAACAAAATACAAGCAAATTCCAAACGTGCAACAGACACAAAAATGTACAAGAAAACATGTCTCAGATTGAAAAAGTGCTGCTTTTAAACCAAGGTAATTAGCGTTTTGTGATTAGAGCCTCCACTGGTGTTGATGCACTACGAATGCCCGCCTCTCTCTCCGACATTCTCACAAACAGCCACTTGAGAATATGTTTCGAGACGATCTGTAGTAGGCTGCGTGTTTGAGAGCATCTTCAACAAGAGTACTCATTCCACACCCCCTCCCCCCCCCCCACCCGCTCCACTCTTCTTCCAGGATGGCACCATCTTCCACCCTCATTCCAACATGTGTGTGACCGTGTACCGCACGTCCGAGGGCCGCGGGGACACCCAGATGCAGCACTGCAACCCAGGCGACGAGAACCAGCGGTGGAAGTTCGAGTGGTAGACGCGGAACGCGACGGGGAAAACCTCGAGTGACCTTCTTTGACCACGGTGCAATCGCTACAGCGGACGTCCTCCCCTGCTCGCCACATACACAGCACATACCACAACGCCACTGAACCCGGGGGGATCACCGAGTGAGTGCTGGGCGATGAGGAGTCACTCGAAGCCATCGACTGCCCCCGGAGTGCTGACGGGTGCAGACTGTGGTCGAGCGGAGGAGGAGATTCTGGATGAGGTTCATTTGGTTCTCGGATGAACTTGAGACTTTCTGCGTTGCTTTCATCCAAGTGCCTCTGCAACACAACACTTGTCTTAACAGCGCCGTCGAAAGCAGTGAAACTGGTTCGACAGTCCAGCGGGTGAAGAAGAAGAAGAAGAAGAAGAAGAAGAAGTGCCTTCCACTGACTCTAAAGTGTTTCCTTGAAAACTTGCACTATGAAACCTACCGTGCAATGAACATGAATTATTGCTCCAATGAAAAAGAAGAAGTCTGCTCCGGAATGTGAGGTCAGCGGCATCGTGACATGCTCCATCATGTGAGAGGAGGGAAACAGTGAGGGCGTGTTGTGGTCATACTACACTGCGGCTCAACTCTATCTCGCGCCCGTGGAGCCAGTTCCATGGAGGAATGCTGCCTGAACAAGACTTGAAGCTTTTCATTAGGCAATGTGCACAAAGTGTGATTCGCCCCCAGAGGGAGCCCACCTGTTGACAGGAATGTTGTTCATCTACTCCCGTCCCCCGCCCCGCCCCGCCCCCACTCCCGGCCCCCTTTTGTATAAAACTACGATAGCCCTCTGAACTCGTCCGTCAATGTGCCTTTGAAAGGTTTTCATCCCGTTCGAAGAGTTCGTCTCTGCCGTCAATGCAAGGTGTTTTTTTTTTCAACCGGCATTTAAAATGCTGAAGCGACACTGGCTGGATGCACTTGATTTTATTTAATCACAAAAAGGCCTTAAAGGGAGCGTCCGTGTAATGAAATCTGTTGACGCTGCAGTGCCAGAATGTTTTCTTGCTAAGCCTCCTGTGTGTCAACTCTACTTGAACTGTCATGACAAACACTCCAGCCAGTATTTCCTCAAGGATGTAAAGAAAAAGAGATGTGGCGTAGCTGTTGTTTGGTCTCTTTTGAAATCGATGAATACAAAGTTGTTTAGACAGGTCCGCGGATACAGTGGGTAAACCTGCACTTGCAGTGGCTCTTGTCCTTGTGTTGCCTTTGTAAATAACCGTTAAAGCAAGGGACCAGATGGGGGTGATGCTGAGGTAGGGGGGAAAAAAGCTCCTCTGAGACTACTGATGATAAAAACCAATGACAATGGTGATGATGATGATGATGATGATGATGATGATGATGATGAAGAAGATGATGATGATGATTACTTGATACCAAGAAGAAGGGTGGGTCAAATGGGATCGAATAAAGCTGAGGGGATGGTTGTAAGAATAAAAAAAAACTAACTACAAATATACAGTTGTACAGTGTTTCATGTGTCTCACTCAGGACATTACACTGTAAAAAATGCTCAATGAAATCAACAGATAAATAAAAACATGTACTTTTCAAAGTTTCATTATGCTAAATTTTAAACTGCACCATTTATTTGGGGATATTTCCCTTCAGCCTCTCTCTATTGTGACATGGATTACAGCTTTCACAGTCATTTGGTGCCATCTACTGGCAGGAAAGTGGACGTCACTGACTGACGGTGGTTACAAATGTGACAGCATTGGACTATACTTTCAGCTATTCTTCATATCTGGGGGGTAATTGTCATATTTGGTATACAGAAATAGGTCAAATATACTATAAATCAATAGTATCTTCATAAATATCCCTTACCTCATCATTTTTTCAAGCATGTGGTGCTCTTCATTCTTAAAACCTTAGAAGGTGTTGAGGTCGTCCACTCTGGGCTCCACAGGAAACATGTTGGCCATCTTGGCCTGCGTCTGTCAGAATGGAAATAATTAGACATGGATAAAGAGGTGTGTCTCATGAATCCACTCTTTCAGTCGTCATGTGACCTGTTGCTTTTTCACTTCAGTCCTCCACCCACAGCCAATAATGTTTTGTTTGATCCATTTGAAAAGTACAGTCTTTGCCTCGGGCCTCGACTTGCCTTGATCTCCATGAGATTATGATCTCTTGCACAGACGATTGTCGTGTCCTCCTTTTGGGCAACTTTAGAATTCGACATTCCCGTTGACACCGAGACTGAGCTTTTTGGGGGAACCTTAAACTAGTTTGTTATCCTTTCGTTTGTGGTAATCCAGCACAAAACAGGAGAGACTGGATCGACCACATCCTCACATGTCACAGACATGTGACGTGAGTGAGAGGTGCAGCACGTATAATTTGGTGACATCTAGAGGTGAAGTTGCACGTTGTATCCATCACCTCACCTTCACCCTTCTGAACATGCAGGAGAACCCGTGGTCAACTTCAGCTGTCAGTAAAACTCAAAAGATGTTTAATACGTCCACTCTGGGCTCCTGTAAAAACATGGCCGCCTCCGTAGAGAGGACCCGCTCCTCGTGTAAATACACAATAATGGGCTCATTTAAGGGTAATGGTGAAAAAGAAAACATTTAGGTGGTTATAAATTCATGAAGATGTTGGTATATCGTTGTTTTGTAATATTTTTTAGAAGTGACAAACAGGACAGAAATCGTACACACTGCACCCTTCAAGGAACTCCTCAATGGAGGCGACGTGGCTGAATTCCTCAAATCACCTGTTCCCTTTGTTCTCCTTGTTTCCTTTGGCCCGCGCGTCCAGTCGAACTGCTTTTAAAACACAGACTGGATGAGCACAAAGAGGATGTCAGGGATGTGCCGGAGCAGCACGAATTACCGTGCCTCCGCCCACGGCTACATTGTGGTCCATACGTTTGCGGCAAATATCTGTTGCATGGAAACAAGTCATCCATCCGCCGCTCCTCAATAAAAACGCCCTCATGCAGTAACATTCATATTGTGTGTCCGCGTACAGTGATGGACACCGCGAGCCCGGTGGAGCGAGGCGTATTACTCGTCGGCGGCCCGCTTGTTGTTGCCTTCCCGCGTGTCTTTGTGGTTTTCACAATATGGCCACTCCATCAAACAGCAATGCCACTCGAGTTACCTTCTCGCCTTGGACCCGTCGCCCTTAATTATTTAGCATTTTAATTTGCTTAAACATACATTTTGTGTCAGATTGCATCTTTGCTTTGCAGAGTTTTCATATCGGTTTCAAAGTGAGTGACAAGTGGCCTCGTGTGAGCGGAGACCACCCAGGTACATGAGCTGAACTGAGTCACTGTAGTGGCATCAATGGGAGTGTGACAATGCACTATTGCTATTTCTTAAATGTATATGTTTAGATAGTGTATTGACATATGTGTCATCAAATTCTACGTGCAGATGTTTACATTCACTGTGGTGCTTATTGCCCATATTGGGGTAAGGGTGCTTGTCCTCTTTCCAGATGGTCAGGGGTTCGACTCGTCGATTTGTCAAGCAAATGCCACACAAATATTATAATGTTTATCAATGTCATATACATGATACATATCTAATGTGCATGATTGCAAGTATGTTCAGGAGGTATATAAACACATGATGAACAATGATCTACAGGGATCTATCTGTCTAATCTAATCTGATCTAATCTAGAGTTTTAGAGCAGCACAACAAACACATGGGTGCCATCTTATTTGATAACACCTTATGTAAACAGACAATATTTGAAGAGGTGAGACGGACCAGGATCTACTCAACACTCAACTCATATAATGTACACAAGGAAGCATCTGCACAACCCATACAATTGTTAAAGTTGTAGTACTAATTTGATTTGATATAACTCAATAAATTACTGATTCTAAATGTAGGTATAAAAAAATCATGTGTTTCAATGAATTCCAGTATTCTGAAATAAATGGAATGTGTAGAGAATAATTCGGTGTAATAATTCATATACTTCATTTCTGTTCTTATAAACAATTATATAATATAATATAAACAATTGCACATGAATCCTACTCACAAGAGTTTTGATATAATTACATACAGATGTTTACGTTTTTGTAAACCGGAAATGAGGGGGCTGCCTCTGTTAGCGTCACAGTTTGCTGAGTAATTCAGTGTCGTGGGAAACACAAATTAAAGACACGGCATTAGCACACGAGCGGTGACGTTTTAATCACAATATTAATGTTCCATTGACGTGTTTTACTGTTAAAATGACTTTTGTGATTCATTTAAACGACGCCACCGACTGTGTTTTTGATTTGACCCAGATTTGTTTCGCCTCCTGTGGGAAAACGAGGGTTAAAGCCACGAGCTAATCCCAGGAGAGAGATAATCCGAGTTTGTTTATCCTTTCACACTTCCCCTCCGAGCCGTGTTAACGATGGGAGGAGGAGGGGGCGGAGGAGAAGTGAGAGGAGAAAAAAAGGGGAGGGGGGGGAGTCAAGACATTTTCCGTCTAGAGAGCCACGAAAATCGCGCGATACTCATTTCTCCGACGGGACGCGAACACACCCCTAACGGTGGGGGCTGAATTAATGCGGAAGAAAGTTTCCCAAAAGTCGATAAAGTCACGGGGCAGTGTGACGGTCGCTGGGAGCGGGAGTGCGAGTGAGTTGCTCCGTTAGAAAGAGCCGGAGGAGGAGAAGGAAGACGAGAGAAGAGAGGAAGGGCACCGACACTCCCTTCGCTCTCTTCCTCCCTGTGCCCGGGGTATGCAACCTCAACACGGCTCTGCCCCAGCGACACCATGGCAGTGTGCGGAAGAAGGAGCCGACCCAGGTTCATCCTCTTGCTCTTCCTCGGCGCCTCTCTAGTGGGCTACCTCGTCTTCTTCAGACACGGCCACGGAGAGGTGGGAGCCACGAACCGGAGATGGGCCCCCGTGGCTGGGGAGAGGGAGGTGGAGGGCGGGGAGGTGAAGGCGCCGGCGGCGGCGGCGGCGGCGGCGGCAGCAGACGTGGTGGTGGTGAAGGAGGACCAGCGGGGGTACGAGGAGCTGAAGAAGCCCGTGTACGAGAAGCCTCCCCTGGACATAAACGCTCTGGGTGAGATGGGCCGAGCTGTCAAACTCAACCTGAAGGGAGAGGAGAAGATGAAGGAGGAGGAGGGTCTGAGGAATCATCAGATTAACACTTATGTCAGTGAGAGAGTGTCACTGCACCGCAGGCTGCCGGAGAGATGGAACCCACTGTGAGTTGTTTATGTGTTGTTTTTTTGGTTTTTTTAATCCACTTTATTAAAGGTGCAGTGTGTGTCAAACTCAACCTGAAGGGAGAGGAGAAGATGAAGGAGGAGGAGGGTCTGAGGAATCATCAGATTAACACTTATGTCAGTGAGAGAGTGTCACTGCACCGCAGGCTGCCGGAGAGATGGAACCCACTGTGAGTTGTTTATGTGTTTTTTTTTTCTTTAATCCACTTTATTAAAGGTGCAGTGTGTCGGCACGTACTGTTGAATTTGCATGTTGTGATCCGTCGCCACAGCCCCCCCCCCCGCATTCGAGCATGCAGGGGAACCCCTCGTTTGTCCATAAAGCTCAAAAGATGTTTTGTATGTCCACTTTGGGCCACTGTAAAAACGTGGCGTCCCCCATGGGGAGGACCCACTCCTGGTGTAATTATACGTTAAAGGGCTCTTTTCATAGGGTCCAAAGCAAAAGCAAATCATACATCTTGGAGATTTTACATTCGTAAAAAATGTCCACCTATTTGTTTTCTTATTCTGTTTCTATATAGAAGTGACCGAAATGGACAGAGATTGTACACACTGCACCTTTTAAAGGTGCAGTGTGTACGATTCAAACTATGGCCTCCCATATTCAGAGTATGAATTGTTTTTTCGTTGCCTTACAACCACTGTAACTCTTTAAATTACCACCTGGAGCTGGTCCTCTCAATGGGGGTGGCCATGTTTTTACAGTGGCCCAGAATGGACAAACTTAACATTTGGAGTTTTAATCGGTGACAGTGACCTGCCACACACCTCACTATAAGATGTCACTGAATTCTTTGCACCACACCTTTACTGAGCGTGTAAAGTTGTGTTTCACTTTGAAGACAATTGAGTGATACCATAGCTTCGCCTTCTTCTGTGGAAGAGAAAGGTGAGGTGGGGATATTCAACTGCAATATGCCACTTCATCACTAGATGTCACTAAACCTCACACACTGGACCTTAAAAGACACAGGCTTCACTGCAGATGGCAATACTGTCATAACGTTATCATTTTCTGGACTTGTCACCCAGCCACTGTGAGGGCGGAGTCATTACTGCTGTTCGTATCTGATAGGCCTGTGATGTTCTTGTAGGTCACATGCTCCCATGTAGTCCAGCCAGGCAGCTACAGGCTTAAGCTCCCAGCTCCTGGCATTATGTCAGGATGTTGTCTTAACCTTGTTCCCCGGTCTCACCTTCACCACTCCTCAATTCAATCCAGTGTTATTAGTGCTGGAGATCTTATCTGCCCTGACCTGGCATGAGAGAGGGAGGGAGGGAGAGAGAGAGAGAGAGAGAGGAGAGAGAGAGAGAGAGAGAGAGAGAGAGAGAGAGAAATGACACAGTGACAGATACCACTCAGTGACCCATAAATGTGCCTGCTGGCCTTTGTTCGGTCCATGCCCTGTGTCATAACGCTATCAAAAGTTCAAAGATCCTCTGTCTCCTCACACACCTGAATTGCCCCCCAGGTGCAGGGACCTGAAATACGATTACCGCTCCCTGCCAACCACCTCGGTGGTGATCGCCTTCTACAACGAGGCCTGGTCCACATTGTTGAGGACGGTCCACAGTGTGCTGGAGACGTCCCCTGACATCCTGCTGAAAGAGGTGGTGCTGGTGGACGATTACAGCGACAAAGGTGCGTGCACGGGGAGCGACGGCTATGACAGGCGGTGAGGTACGGAGGCTGGCAGTCTGACAGAGAGGATGTTGGCAGCGGGGGAGAGGGGGGAGAGGGTGGGGGGGCACTCGCAGACAGGTTGTCAGACATGTGGCAGGGAGCTGGATAGATTGACATGTAAGAAATGAGGGAATCCAAACAGAGATGTAAGAAAGAGGTGAGGGCTAGTGAAACTAAGATGTGGATAAGGGGAAATCTTACACGGTGCGCACTCAGGTAGCCTCCGCAGACGACAGTGTCGTATATCCGGCCACGTTCATTTATCTCTTTATTTATTGATCTATTTTACTCCTATCTATTTATAAACAAATGTTTTTTTTTTATATTTGTCTGTCAAGGAGTGGAGACAGGCTGAGCCCTGAACCAAACGTGTGTTTTGTGGTATTGACGAGTGAAGCAATTCCTGCTCCTCCCTCTGCTCCAACATTGCACATTAGCAGGATGTGATCGCCGCCCTTGTTTGTTTTAACCTCTTAGTTGTGAAGGGAGGATTTTATGAACACAGCTGCCCCATATGCACACACACACACACACACACACACACACACATGTGCACATGCACATATTGACAGAAAAAGACACAGAAATGTCTCATTCTAATTTGTTTGTTTTGTTCGCAGAACATCTGAAGGAGCGGCTGGAGAACTACATCGCAGGTTTGCGCAAGGTTCGCCTGATCCGCGCCACCAAGAGAGAGGGGTTGGTGCGAGCCCGGCTGCTCGGGGCGTCCATCACCACAGGTGATGTGCTGACCTACCTGGACTGCCACTGCGAGTGTCACGAGGGCTGGTTAGAGCCGCTGCTGCAGAGGTGAGTCAAAGCGCCAGTGGGAACCGGCCACGAGGCTTCGCTACAGCCCAGACTTAACCAGCCATTGGCAAACTCTCTCCCCTCTCCGCCAGGATTAAAGAGGAGCCGTCAGCCGTCGTGTGTCCCGTCATCGACGTGATCGACTGGAACACTTTCCAGTATTTGGGCAACGCCGGGGAACCTCAGATCGGGGGGTTCGATTGGCGCTTGGTGTTCACCTGGCACGTAATGCCCGAGTCTGAGCAGAAACGTCGCAGCGCACCCACAGATGTCATCAGGTGTGTCGCACGTGGCTCCCTTTTTATGTCGCTTTGTGAACACTTCTGGTAGGACAGAGAGCTGGTGTTGAACCTCGCGGTTGAGTGATAATTGAAAGTCTCTTCCCCCCCGCCCCCCCCCAGGTCTCCGACAATGGCAGGTGGTCTCTTCGCTGTAAGCAAGAAGTACTTTGAGTACCTGGGAACGTACGACACAGGGATGGAGGTGTGGGGAGGAGAGAACCTGGAGTTCTCCTTCAGGGTAAGATATAATGTGACTCTGTGCGTGTGAATGTACACCTTTGGAGCATCAGCCACAACATTGATGGTCAAAGTGTGAACCAAAATTGTGAATATTGCAAAAATCCCACACAAAATATTGATCGAATGTGTATTTAAAAGTTTCATTATTAAGTATACATTTCTAAGTGCAAAACCCCCCCCCCCCCAAAAAACATACCGGACCTGACGATAAAAGGCCACGCCCCCCCCCCCCCCCCAAAAACATACCGGACCTGACGATCTGTTGACCTCAGTAGGAAGCATGCAAACATGGTTGTGAGACAAGGCAAACACAAGGCTAAAAAAAATGACACTGCTCATTTGCCTTTAATACCACTGTGAAAGAAATACAAATGAGTCCATTTACAGGAGGCCACAGAAATATGGTGTACAACAATCCCATGCAGGTCAGGCTCTAATAAAAACATCCACGAGTTCTACTTATTGCTGTGCTATGTCACTTTGGCTCTTCTCATGTATTGTTTACTGTCTGTTTGCGATCCAGCCTCAAGAGGAATTTTCCCATTCTTGAGAGTCTGTAGTGGCCCCACCCTCACCCATTAGTGCACCCACACTAATTATGGCCTTACATTTGGTCAAATGTGACACACTATTAGCCTGATCTGGTGACTGACTCACTCTAAATCCAGATTCCAGGATTTACACGCACACATTTGAATGTCTTTAAAATCCCACAGGGGCGTCTCTTTTTGCTGCCAGATTTATAAGATTTACTAGACTGAATCGCGGCTAGGGCGCGGACTAAAACCCTCATGGCGATGTTGTTGTGAATGTGGTTCAGATTTGGCAGTGTGGAGGAAGCCTGGAGGTGCACCCGTGCTCCCACGTGGGCCACGTGTTCCCCAAAAAGGCCCCGTACTCCCGCAGCAAAGCCCTGGCAAATAGCGTAAGAGCTGCCGAGGTGTGGCTGGATGAATTCAAAGAAGTCTACTATCATCGCAATCCTCACGCACGACTGGTAAGTATGCACTTGTATGCTTGTGTAATTGGCTGTGTGTGTGTGTGTGTGTGTGTGTGTGTGTGTGTGTGTGTGTGTGTGACAAAGGACTTTCTTAAAGCAAGGATTCCAGCGTGTGTAGTGACCATAAGTTTGTGTTGCTCAGTGTCATGTCATCTTCAACCGCTTATCCCGTTTTCTGGGTCATGACGCATTTCTACCACTACACACAGGTGGCCATTTGGGGGTGCCAGTGTCACTGCAGCAGGGTCCAAGTGGGATTCGAACCATTGACCTTTGCATTCAAAGGCACTTGCTCTAACCTCTGACCCACTGCCACACTGTGTTGCTCAATTCATCACAAGACTGCAAATAATACATGACTTGAGTTGCACACTGTCACACTCTGAACCGCCCCCCCCCCCACTCACACACACACACACACAAACAAACACACACACACACACATACGTGCACTCCAATCCTGCCGTGGTGTAAAAGCACCCATGATTAATTGGGATACATGAGCGGCAGACACCCA
>JAFBJT010110585.1:11535-28657 GCA_016785325.1 Chascanopsetta lugubris | reverse complement strand
TGATGCGCCCCCTTGTGGCATGGAGGTAGAATGGCAGTGTTAATGAAATAATAAAGCAAATTAAGAAAATAATAGGGGGATTATCTATTACCTGTTCTAAATTGTATTCACTGTTTTAAACCTACTTGTACATTTAAGATTGATTTATGTCCAACTGTGTGTGTGTGTGTGTGTGTGTGTGTGTGTGTGTGTGTGCAGGGCACCCCAGAGTTTGTGGCCGTGTCCCAGTGTGTGCATTACTTTGAGTGGAGGACGTACGTCGCCTGCAAGAAGGACAAATTCAAGCCACACAAAGAGGTGCGTTCTGGGTCATGTGACTCACTGACGACAGGTTCCATGAGAGAGACAGAGTGAAACTGTCTTTGAAGCTGTGAGCCTCAGAGGTGTTTGAGAGCAAGAGAGAGGAGGATAAATGAGTGTGTGTGTGTGTGTGAGTGACATGAATCCATTAGTGACTCACTGTCAACATCACTAATTCAGTCCGTGTGTGAGTGGATGAACCGCCGGCACTCACATGAACTCTTTTGTCATTTACGTTTTGAATCACTTTGTGAAAACCTCAGGGAGCCGATCTCATGGAATCACGCGTCTTTTTTTTTCATTGGATGAAAGTTGAGTTTTCTTCTGAATGTGGAATTTACTCCCAGATGACAGACAGACTTTCATTTTTACTGTAAACACATTTCAGTTCAGTTCACATCTGATGATCAGAACAATTCTGGATGAAATCAAAAGAAAGAAAAAGTAGGATTTTAAAGGAGCATCAGGTCGTCATTTAAGAGCGGTTGTTTATAGTGACACCTGTGGCCGTGAAGAGAAGTTCAGTGAGCATTCGCCACACTGATCGCATCATTGCTGTTTAAGTAAATATACAAAAGAAAGAACTGTGTGTGTGTGTGTGTGTGTGTGTGTGTGTGTGTAGGTGCCGTGCTATGCATTCGACTCGGACGGTAAGAAACACGACCTCAACCCTCTGATCAAAGTCAGCGACGGTTACCTGGTGGACGACGGCGACGACAGCACCGACTTCTACATCAACATCTGCCGCAGCCTCTGTGAGTTCCAGCGCATCGTCCCCCCGGAGCTCATCTCCTTGTCCAGACCCCCCCCCCTCCCCATTTTAAAAAAAAAACAAAAAAACTACAGAAGGATTTGTCACCGTGGTCTAACTCCGCCCCCTCCCCCCTCAGACCTCCCAGAGAAGTCCTGTGTGGAGGGCTCCGCAGCCTGTCTGGTCACCAGTCAGGGCTCCTTCGACATGGGCTCTCCCACCAAACCACTGGAGCTGGTGGACAGTGACAGGTGGAGTTACATGTGGTCATATTTAAAGGTGCAGTGTGTAAGATGTGGTGACCTCTAGTGGTGAAGTTGCGTGTTGTAGCCATGACCTCACCTTCCCTCTTACGAGCATGGAGGAGAACCTGTGGTCGACGTCAGTTGTTGTCAAAAACTTAAAAGATGTTTAGTACGTCCACTTTTCCTGCTGTAAAAACATGGCCGCCACCATAGAGTGGACCCGCCCCTCATGTGAATATACATTAATGGGCTCATTTAAGGATGAAACATTTAGGTGATTATGAATTCATGAAAAGGTCGGTATGCGATTGTTTTGTCGTATTTTTTCGAAGTGACAAAAAATGACAGAAACCTTCCACACTGCACCTTTAGAGCGTTTTGTTTGTCGAGGAGAATGATTATTTATTTATTTTCCTCCCTCATTTCGCCCGGCCCCTCCCCCAGCCTGAGGATACAGTATGAGCTGAGCGGCGCTTCTCCTCCAGAGATTTGTAAAGGCCACAATCCTGCCGTCACCGTCACGCTCACCTGTCCGTCACGCAGACACTCGGTGGGTGACACGTGTTCATGGACCAGGCTGCACATCTGTATCTTCTCCCCTCACAGCTGCTGAGTTGTTGTTGTTGTTGTTGTTGTTGTTCCCACAGGGCAGTGCTCCCAAGATGACGGCCGAGTCCAACTGTCGGTACGAGGTGGAGTGGGTGACTGAATACGCTTGTCACCGAGATTATCTGGAGAGTCAGTCCTGTAAACTGACCAGTGATCAGCACGACATCTCCATCGACCTGACTCCCCTCACTCTGAGCTGTAAGTCATTAGTAGTATTATCATTATTATTATTGTTATTGTAATTCGATTTCTTCCTGACGATTGGTCCCACATTCCCATTGGCTCCCAGAGTTGAGTTATTCCTGGTTAGAGGAAGTAACCTCATGAGTACATTAGTCTCTTCCTTCCTGATTTTTGATTTTAGCCCATGGGGCTAAAAATAGCACAAAGCCTTTTGCACCCATGGCTTCATTTCACACACAAACATATAACCTGTTGGGGGTGAGGGTTAGGGTGAGGGTGAGGGTGAGGGTTAGGGTTAGGGTGAGGGTTAGGGTGAGGGTGAGGGTTAGGGCTCGACAGTGTTGGCTGCTGGTACTGCGAGAGTCTCGGGGTCTGATTCAACCACAGCAGAGTTCAGAAAATACAACTCCTCAGCTTTTCCTTGACTTGACAAAACGACTGCAGCATTTCACAAAACTCTACGTTTGACAAGACATGGCGCAGCACAGCAAAGCACTGACGAATGAACATGTTTCACAAAACACAGCAACATTTCACAAAGCACGACAACATTAAACTAAACATCACAAAGAACAGCATAGCACCTCCGATATTTCACAAAACACCGAAACGTTTGGCAAAACACTGCAACATCCTCCCAACTAACGGAAGGGGTTTGTGATTGGACAGAACCAAAGTCTGTGATGTCATTTCCTGTTTCCACTTGCTCCTAATTTGGGTCCAAATGAAAGGACCCTAACTGTTACAGAAGTAGTTCCACGTTTCAACGTTTTTGTGAAATTGCCAGAAAATACATATCTTGAATATCCATAATGAATGGGTCGATGATGGTCCTCCATTTTGTTTTGTGTGGTGGTGCGCAGCCTCCGATCATCCCTACTACGCACACTCCGAGTCCAGCGACGGGACGGAAAACTACGTGTACTACCTGAACGTGTGCGGTCAGATCCTCAACGAGGAATGTGGCAAACACCCCTTCATCTCCTCGTGCCAGGTGAAGAAGGACACGGACATGAAGAAAGTGGCTGGAAGGTTCCAGAACCAGACGTTACGGTAATGTTCCACGGACACCGTCGTCACGGAGACTGAGCTCGTGACTTCCATGTCGAGATGTGCGACTCATTCCGATCTCCCGCAGATATTCAGACGGAGATTTAACTCTGATCTACCCGGACGGAGACCGATGCTCCTCCGGCTTCCAGAGAATGACCATCATCAACTTTGAGTGCAACAAGACTGCACGTGAGACCTTTTGTTTCATCTTCTCAGACACTGGCTTTACATTTTTGATGACACCATGTGAGGGATTCTTGAAAAGACCTGAAAGTCTTGGATTCAAAAATGAGGCCTCAATAAAGGCGTTAAAATATCTTAAATATCTGAGTCACTTTGAAAGTCTTCCTTTTCCCTCTGTGCAGCTCTGTTGACATGTATAGAGGTTTTTTACTTTGGTGTAACAAAAACAAACATTCCTTTTCAATTTCCCCTGAACCCCGATCCCATTGGTGCCACCTGGTGGTGATAAAGAGGCATTACAAGTTATTTTTAAAAATGTGTGTTTGTTTTGCCTTATTTTGCTCAGCGAACGGCGGCCGAGGGAATCCCGTGTTCGCCGGAGAGACCGACTGCACTTACTACTTCGACTGGGAAACGTCCTTCGCCTGCGTGAAGGAGAAGGAGGATCTGCTGTGTCGCGTCAGAGACGGGAACAAACACTACGACCTCTCACCCCTCTCCAGATTCCCCGGTGAGTGTCCTATGTTATTTTTTTGGGTTGTTTTTTTTACCACTATCCTCGCGGGTCCGTCCGGACTAACCCTTCCTTGTCTCTCAGAATCAGACGTCACGGGGAACTGGGAGGCGGTGGACGCCAACTCTCCGAAGCCGGACTCTCGTTTCTACCTGAATGTGTGTCACAAAGTTCTGCAGACGGGAGGAGCCGCCGGTTGCCCCGTCAACGCCTCCATCTGTGCCGTGGGTAAGGTTTGAGTCTCATGCCTCCGTGCCAGAGACAGACGACTTGATTTTTGTTTGCAGGCGTCAAGATCTTATTTTCAGAATCATAAATACCATTTTAGATCCCGGTGGATTTGGGGTTTTGTTGTTTTAACTTGATGATTTTTCTTATTATTATTATTATTATGGACACATCTCAGGTAGCACCAGGAGGAAGATGTAGAGATTGTAGCGGCCTCACAAGTTTTTATTTTCAATATTTACTTGCAGTGTGTACGATTTGAGTCATGTCTAAAAAATATTACAAAATGACTACATTTGCATAATCTCTCTATGGGGCCGCCATGTTTTTACAGCAGCCCAGAGTGGACATACTAAACATCTTTTGAGTTTTAATGCCAACTGATGACAGCATGTTGAGAAGGGTGAGGGTGAGGTGATGGATACAACACGCAACTTCACCTTTAGATGTCACTAAATCTTACACACTGCACCTTTAAGAATGTATGCACTAGTTCCAACACAATCATTAAAGATAAAGAATATCAAAGGAATGAGCAAATGAATAAAGATCTTGAAGGATGTCGCTGCTCGTAAGGAATTTTTAATTTCCTGGTTCTCAACAGATGAAGTGTGATTCTTATTTGAAAGCTCTCTGGTTTATGTTGGATCTGATTTGACACATTCACGTGGGAAGAGTTTCAAACCTTCCTAATCTGAAAATGACTTTCAAAGGCTGAGTCTTTGCCATGATTGATTATGTTTAACTGATAGATTAAACTGATAGTGTGTGTGTGTGTGTGTGTGTGTGTGCGCGCGCTTGCCCTCAGATAAGGATCGCGGCGCCATCAGCCTGGGCAGCTTCCTCTCCTCTCCCCAGAAGACGAAAATGGGGGATGACATCAGACTGGTTTACACCGAGGGAAACTTCTGCAGCCACAAAAAGACACGCATCCAAACCATCCTGACGCTGAAGTGCAAACCAGGTGGGTGAAGGTTCCGTCCGCTGTGATTGGTGCGATGGTCTGTTGCTGGTGTCTGACCGTGGGAGCCGGACCCTTGTGTGCAGGGGATCTGGAGAGCCCCCCCGTCCTGCGCAGCCTCTCCTCCGACGGCTGCGTGTACGAGTTGGAGTGGTACACCGCCGCCGCCTGTGTCCTCTCCAAAACCCAAGGGGACAACTGCAGAGTGGAGGACCCTCAAGCTGGTACGGTGCAAAACCCCGCCCACACCTGCACGCACGAGCTCATGTCTGATTGGTCCTTAGGGATTTGGGAAAAAAGGCCAGAAGAGACAACACAGGAGGAAAGACTCCGTTTTGTTCATAGACTGTAAATCCAGATGGGTGTAGCGTCCGTGACATCACCCATAGCTTTCTGCAGCGTGCCTATGTGGCGCTTCACTTGGCGGCCATCTTGCTGATGCCTAACTCCTCCCACTCCTCGTACAGTTGTCGCGGTAACACCCGTGACTGACTGAGACCAAAACGGGAGTTTGTACCAGACTTTAAACGTGTTTCATTCACCTCTGACATTTTAAAATGGGAGTCGGGCTCATCTGTCACAAAGTACACAAGTAAACACTGACCTTTAAACTTGACTCGTAATTCAAAGTATTATCTGCTGTAACACAGTTCTAGATGAATGTATTCAACCACTTGATTCCCGACAGGATTCTCCTTCGACTTGTCTCCTCTCACCAAGAACGGCAGCTTCTACAACCTGACCAACGCAAACTACGACTACTACATCAACGTCTGTGACGCCGTCAGAGGCACCACCTGTCCTGAGAGCGCCGGAGCGTGCCAGGTGGAGAAAAGGTAAATTATTAAACTATGTTCAACCAACAAGGAAATCATCTTGTTTTTTTTAGTTTTGAAATGGACGACATCCTGTCCTCTGCAGTTCTTGGAATCTCGGGGAAGCAAACGCTCGTCTGTCGTATTACGACGGCCTGATCCAGCTGAGCTACACCAACGGATCCCAGTACAACAACAAGGAGCACACGCTCCGGTCCACACTCATCTCCTTCCTCTGTGATCCAGAGGCCGGAGCCGGGAAACCCGAATTCCAGGTAAACTCCGCCCCCCTCACTTTCCTGTCAACTTTTATTCTCCTTTCATCAGGGCTGTCCGAGCGTTGTTTCACTGAGGGCCACGTACAGAGAAACGAATAAAAGAGAAATAGATAAATGAATAGTTAAATAAATAAATGAATAGTTAAATAAATAAATGAATAGTTAAATAAATAAATGAATAGTTAAATAAATGAATGAATAGTTAAATAAATGAATGAATAGTTGAATATATGAAACGATAAATAAAAAACAAGAAAAAGGCCGACATGACAACTTTTTGTGAATAGGTTTTTATTCACGTTTGAATTCTGAAGGGTTCTCGTGTGTCTCCGGCGGGATTTGATCCATTAAGAAATGCTTCGCGGGCGGCCGTCAGCCCGCAGGCCGCGGTTTGGACACGCTTGGTTTAAACTTCGACACTTTGTGGACACGCTGTGAGGCTGTGTAGGATTGTTGTGTGATTTCTTGACTTTGTGGATCCAGGTGGAAGACAAGTACACGTACAACTTCCACTGGTACACTTCCTACGCTTGTCCTGAAAGGCCCCACGAGTGTCTGGTGACGGACCCCGTCACTCTCGAGCAATACGACTTGTCCAGGTACGTTTGTTTTACGCACCTCGGGGGGATTTTCGATCGTAGTTGTAGGACGACAAACCAAACGACGTCTCCTCTCCCTGCCTCCAGCCTGTCTCGCTCCATCACCAGTGGCAACTGGCAGCTCATGGATTTGTCCAATCAGAGGAAATACTACATCAACATCTGCCGACCCATCAACCCGGTGCCGGGCTGCGACCGCCACGCGTCCGTCTGCCAGACCAAGTTCATATCGGAGCAGGTCAGTGAAGGGAATGTTGCCGCGGCGACTCGAAGCCTTCAGATGTGCTACATGTGCTCCCATCACATCCAATCCAACTTTATTTATAAAGCACTTTGAAACGACCATAAAGGCGCAGAGTGCTGCGAACGGAGGCGACCGGACGCAGCGGCCGGGCCTCCTCAAACATCAAGCGTGACGGGACCACACATACAGGAAACGGAAGCATTTCAAAATAAAAGCCTCTTTTCTCTGGCTCTGTGTATGAAACAGTGCAGCTGGTTACTCGTGAATGCGGAAGACGTGTGATCTCCGGTGTGAATGCTCATGTCAGCCTCCTCCCCTCTGTCCTCAGGGCACTCAGAAGGAAGTGGTGTCCGTCAGTAACATGGGGACGTCCAAGCGAGGTCCGATCATCGAGGAGCGGGACCGGCTGCTGCTGGAGTTCACCGACGGCTCCGTGTGCATGTCGGAGGGCCGACAGCTCACCTACACCACCCGCATCCACCTGGTCTGCTCCCGAGGGGCCGTGGTGAGTGCACACAGCTCCGACAGGTGGAGCTTAGGTTATGTGTGTGTGTGTGTGTGTGTGTGGTGTGTAACTCACACACACGTGTGTTTGTGTCTCCCAGTCGACCGGCCCGCGGTTCCTCATGTACCAGAACTGTACGGCCAACTTCCTGTGGGAGACGTGGGCGGCCTGCGCCATCAGGACCACCAAGGACAATGTGAGTTGACTTCCTGTACATGACGCCGCCGCCCCCCTCTGATATTTACTCTGAGACACGTTGACAGAGTTTGGGATGAAACCTCTTTGTTGTGGTTGTGTGTCAGACCTGTGCCGTCACTGACCCCAACACCGGCTTTGAGTTCAACCTCCAGCTTCTGGCTTCAAAGACGGGATACAAGACAAATGCTAATGGGAAGGACTTCCTGGTAAGACAGTGACATCACTCTATCCAAAGTAAAAATGATCCAGTGTAATTCAAATGTTTACAAATGATGCACAGTAGCTGACATTACGGTAAAATATGAGGAATTATTCTGCGTAATACTTAA
This sequence comes from Chascanopsetta lugubris, assembly GCA_016785325.1. Classification (NCBI taxonomy): domain Eukaryota; kingdom Metazoa; phylum Chordata; class Actinopteri; order Pleuronectiformes; family Bothidae; genus Chascanopsetta; species Chascanopsetta lugubris. The sequence continues at coordinate 20,662 of JAFBJT010110585.1, read as the reverse complement.
ATGATAGAGTATTTTTATCTATATTTGTATTTTAGTATGTATGGAGCTGAAAGTGACACAATGTGACAAATTTAATATATTCAGATTCACTTTTTGGTCTAACATTTAAAAAGAATATTTTAGATGGAAAACAAATTGTAAATTCATTCAAAAATAGTTTCTTCAACTTTAAAAAAGTGTTCCAGCATCCTCTCTTCCTATTATAAAATATGTCCATCATTTAAACACGGGAGTCTGAGGGGATTGATTCGCTTTTGGATCGCAGCCTCAAGTGGCCACTCTGTGAACTGCACGTTTGCCCACTTCCATATTTTACTCATCCATCAGCCCCGGAGGTTGCCTCCTGATAGAATCTTAGATTTGGGGGGATTTGAGTCGTAAAGATCCAATGAAAGCACAACCTCCGTGTCTCCCCCTGCAGGTGAACATCTGTGCTGACGCAGCAGAATGTGGGTCCGGCATGGCCGGGTGTGAAGTGGAGGAGGGACACGCCTCCAGCCCTGTGGGGGTGGAGCGTACGCTGCAGTACTCCACCGATGGACTGCTGCAGCTCACCTACAAGGGGCCGCTGGACGATCCCACAGGTAACACGGGCTCACACCGGATCAGGATCAGTGGATTCAGGTCTTCACCCCCGTCTTTAAACTGTATTTTCATATCTCTCTCTCTCTCTCTCTCTCTGTGTCTCTCTCTCTCTCTCCCCTCCAGCGACCCGCGACACCTTCACCATTAATTTCGTGTGCGATCCCAACTCTCACCCGGGCTCGTTGAAGGTGGTGCGGGAGGGTTTGAGCTCTCTGCCCGAGCACGTGGTCCACGACGTCCTCTTTGAGTTCTCCACCGCTCTGGTCTGCGTTCCTGCTTCAGTGGACTGCCAGTTCACCGGTACGTTCCTGCCATGACTCTTTGTTGGTGTCCTACTCTTAAAGGCGCAGTGTGTAAGACGTGTACATCTTCCTGTTTCCTGCAGATTCCGACGGCAACGAGTACGACCTGAGTCACCTGATCCGGGATGCAGACGACAGCCCCTGGATCGCCATAGATACCGATTCTGGCAAATCCCGCAGCTTCTACATCAACGTCTGCAAACCTCTGCCTCCCGTCGACAGCTGTCCAGGTTTGTCCACTCGTCCGTTTTCGTCCTCCAACGGCCAATCAAAGTATCACATTCAGACCTGTCTCTCCAGTCGGTCCTTTGGGTGCCTGTGGAGTCATCGACGGCAAAGGCTACAACCTGGGCTTCGTCCAGTCCAGGCCGCAGGTGGCGGAGGGCGGCTCCATCAGCATCATGTATCAGAACGGAGACCGGTGTGGCCCCGCCTCCCACTTCTCCACACGGATCATCCTGCAGTGTGACGACAAACCAGTGAGTGTCACCAGTCCACGTCATGTGCCAATTTACACTTGTATCAGTGACGTTTTCTGACACTTTAAAGGTGCAGTGTGTAAGATTTGGTGACATCGAGAGGTGAAGTTGCATGTAGCATCCCTCACTTCACTCTTCTGAACATGAGGAGAACCTGTGGTCGACTTCAGTTGTTTAGTACATCCACTTTCACTACTGTAAAAACATGGCTGCCCCCGTAGAGAGGATCCGCTCCTCATGTAAATATACATTAAAGGGCTCATTTCAGGGAAATGGAGAAAAAAAAACTTTTAGGTGATTATAAATTCATGAAAATGTCTGTAGATGTAATTGTTCTGTAATAATTTTAGAGGTGACAAAAATGTCTGAAGTCTTACACACTGCCCCTTTAAATAGATTGTGTATGTGTGTGGATTTCCAGGGCTCCCCCATGTTTGATCGAATGGAGGGCTGCGAATACGTCTTCATCTGGAGGACGTCTGAGGCCTGTCCTGTCAGGAAGACACAAGGTAAACAACCACAGACTGTGAAGATGGACGTCGTGTCCGTGACGCTCGCGCTGGGCGGTTCACTAGTCGGCCATCTTGCCGATGCCTAAGTCCTCCCACTTCCTGGTTCATCCTAGTACGGGCAAAGAGGCGGAGCACAGGTAGCGCTGGGGTTGGGTCCGTGGTGCTGTCGCAGCATCCACAGAGCGCGCCCAGGTGTCACTCAAGAGGCCACGCCCCTTAATTATACACAATTTCAAACCTGGGTAGAATAAAGATAAGCCGCGCCCCCCTATGGTTGTCATGGTAACACATGAGACCAAAACTGTAGCTTGTACCAGAATTTAAACATTCACCTCTTCCGTTGACCGTTTTAACATGGGAGTCTATGGGGATTGACTGCCTCAAGTGGCCACCGTGTGAACTGCATGTTTTTCCACTTCCTTATCAGACTCATCCGTCGGCCCCTGGAGGTTGCCCCTCATAGATGGTACTGAGCAATAGGGAGAAGTGGTAGTTATTAAGAGGATGTGAGACACTGTCTGTGCTTCCTGGTGCGATCAGGTGATGAGTGTCGGGTTCGCGACCCCAAGAGCGGCTACGAGTTCAACCTGAGCTCGCTGAAGGGCAAAGATTACTCCATCAGGAACGGCTCGTACATCTACCACCTGTCTGTGTGCGAGGGGCTGCAGAGAGGGGTCTGCACCCAGGGCCTGGAGACTGTGTCCTCCTGCCAGGTGGACGGGACCAAACAGAGGATCACAGGTTCGCATCCCATCTGTGTTTTCATCTTTTTTTGATTTTAAAGTCCTCACATTAACCTGTGTGTGTGTGTGTGTGTGTGTGCGTGTGCGTGTGTGTGTGTGTGTGTGTGTGTGTGTGCAGGAATGGCGAACCAGGCTCTGAGCTACGTGGGAGACCAGCTCATCCTGAACTACACCAGCGGAGACACCTGTCACAGGATCTACCAAAGATCCACTGAGATCTACTTCTCCTGCCACCCAGACATGCATCCTGTAAGAGGCCACTTTTATTCTTATTTATTTTTAAATTTTTAGAATTTCAATTTAGAAAAACTAAAAATAAACACTTGGGAAAATAAAATATATATTTTTTTAAATATAATTTAAAAAAACAGATTTTAATAAAATTAAATGAAACAATGGGGAAAATAAATTATGGAAAATGTAATCATTAAAAAAAAATTCCAATACAAATAAAAACATAAATAAAAATAAATACATAAACAATTAGGAAAAAATAAGCAATAAAAAATATTGTCTTTTTTTTCTAAATTTAAAAACATCTGCCACTGTCCCCACATGGAGACACATTTAGATTCTTTAGATCCACAGAGACACAGGAGTTATTGTGTGCGTGTGTGTGTGTGTGTGTGTGTGTGTGTGTGTGTGTGTGTTTGCTTCTCCTCGTTCAGGGCGCGCCTCAGTTCATTAAGGAGACTCCAGACTGTACCTACCTGTTCAGCTGGCCCACTGCTCTGGCCTGCATTCCATTTAAAACCACCAGCTGCTCCTACAAGTAACAATCCACCTCCACACTCCTCCTCTTCTCTCCTCCTCTTTCTTTTTTAATCAACCGTAGAACTCTAGATGTAGAAACGTGTACATCACTGACGATTCTCCGTCTCTGCGCTCAGCGACGGTCACGGTCACTCGTTCGACCTCTCTCCTCTGGCTCTGGACTCCATGAACTGGCAGGTGGAGTCGTCCAGCGTGGTCACCAAGAACCGGTTCTACATCAATGTCTGCAGGACGCTGGTGCAGCAGACGGGTCAGTGTTGCGCCACGGAACGTACATTCACGCGCACCTCAGCGTCCGTGACTCAACCCAGCCCTCCGCTTGTGTCTGGCACCAGGCTCGTGGAAGTGTCCGTCCAGCGCCGCGTCCTGCATGAAGGCCGGAGACCAGTACGTGAGCCTGGGGCAGGTGCAGTCCGGTCCCACGTGGGACGGAAACGTCCTGAAGCTGCAGTACGGCAGCGGACAGGCCTGTCCCGACGGGTCCCGCAACAGGACCAGCATCATCCGCTTCAAGTGTGACAGAGACAGACTGGTGAGACACGCACCGATCGATGAATGAGTGAATCGCAAACACACGCTTCATCTTTCCACTTGAATGTCAACAAGAGTCGGACTGTTGACATCGTGGCGTTTAACCTCCAATTCAACATCCAGCGTGTAAGATGTGGTCGAGGCATCTCAGAAATGAATGATAGATGTTAATATTCATGTTTAATGAGGGTGCAGTCACCTGCATATGTTGTTGATCCCACACATGGCAACTTAATTTCAAGATTTCTTCATTGTCATAGCAGCATGATGAAAATAATAATTGTGATAATAATAATAATAATAATCATCAATTTAAAAAAACATGACAGGTGGCTGTATGTATGACTTGTACCTGTACCAGCCACCAGGGGGCAGCCAAGCTCATTTATTTCCCTGTACTTCAACGTGAAGCTGAAATTTCCGCATGTTTATCGCTGCATCATTTACATTTCACCGTCTCGTGTTGAAGTCAAGACAAATACAAACACCGAGTGTGTTTGTGTCCAGGACTCTCGGCCCACCATGATCTCGGCCCTGGAGGACTGTGTTTACACCTTCCTGTGGTTGACCCCCGCTGCCTGTCCTCTGAACAGCAGCCAGCACGACGACTGCAGGGTCACCAACCCGGCCACAGGTCAGATCCTCTACATCATCACAGCGTTTTTAATCCCACACACTGCACCTTTAAGCGCCATGGGATGTTCTAACGTTGTCTCGCCCCCTGCAGGTCATTCCTTCGACCTGAGCTCTCTGGCGAAGGACGGCGGCTACACCGTCTTCGACCACAAGGAGCCGAGGAAGATGTTCCGCGTCAACATCTGCGACAACATGGCCAACACCGGCTGCGGCCCCGAAGCCGGTAGGTGCCGCGCCCCGGATCGCGTCATATGTGCGGACGCGGCGGTTGGACGGGTGGCGGAGCGCTCGCCCGCTCACGGGTTGTTATGTAAGACAGGATCTGCGTCAGCTCTTGTTTGTGGAGCGACTCGAACAGAACCTCAGCCTCTGTAATGAGAGACCTGAAGTCACTGTTTGACTCGGGTCACCAACGGGTGGTAGATGATCGGCAGCTCGGAGCAGCTCAGACTCCAGACTGCGTCTGTGGGGGTTCACTCTAAAAGGTTAAAGGTGCAGTCGGATGAAGGGAAGTTCTTTTCTGTCCAAATGATCTGGAATGTGAAGTGTTCATCACGAAATATAAATATCAAATAAATGAATATAAAACGAGACGAGCAATGTAAAGTAAAGGAACAGGAAAAAACTAAATATGAAAATAGCTGCAGATTTTATTTAGTTAAAAGCAAAAGTATGTTACAGAAAATTATTTTTGAATCCCAGATTTAATTGAGGTGTGTGTGTGTGTGTGTGTGTGTGTGTGTGTGTGTGTGTGTGTGTGTGTGTGTGTGTGTGTGTGTGTGTGTGTGTGTGTGTGTGTGTGTGTAGCTGTGTGCATCACTGAGGCCAGCACGGTGAAGAGCGGAGGTCAGGTGAGCAAGAAACTCTCCTACAAGGATCACGTGGTGGAGCTGACGTATGAAGGAGGAAGTCCGTGCGCAGCAAACCCCAAATTCAACCACAGCAGCCTCATCCACTTCATCTGCAGGTACCTTCAATAAGCCCCGCCCCCAAAACATGTGACTGACTGACAGACCAAAATCTGTAGTTTGTACCAGACTTCACCTGTGAAGTTGAACGTTTTAACATGGGAGTCTGTGGGGATTGACTCGCTTTCAGAGGCAACCTCAAGTGGCCGCTGTGTGAACTGCAAGTGTTAGAATAATTCTGTTCATTCAATAATTTTACGTCAGACTGAATCGTAACATATCAATCATTTCTTTGCCATACTAACTCATAAACATTTGTGTTTGTGTGTGTGTGTGTGTGTGTGTGTGTGTGTGTGTGTGTGTGTGTGCACACAGACCACCCAACATGGGCTCAGGTCCTGCGGAGCCGGTTCTCATCGGCTCAGACCCTGAAACCTGCACACACTTCTTCTCCTTCCACACTCCGCTGGTCTGTGAGCAGCCTGTAAGTACGAGCGTGTGTGTGTGTGTGTGTGTGTGTGTGTGTGTGAGTGTGTGAGTGAGTGAGTGAGTGAGTGTAACAGTGACATGATGAAGCCTGCTTTGATTTAAAAGTATATCATTGTTAGAAAATCAGCACTTTCAAAGAATATACTGTATGAGTCCCGTACATGAATCATTACACGGCACGTTCAAGTTCATGGGATCTGCCTTTGGTGCAAATTCTTCTAATTGAAGTCCGGCGCTCGGTGTTACTGCTGCTGTAATTGTTGTTGAAGTTTAGCTTGTTATATTATTACATATGTAAAATACTGCAGGTTCCTGAAAATGTGGTAGAAACGCAGCAGTTTGGTGCCGTTTTTAAATAATTCCAAAGGCTCTGACCCGCTCTCTAAATCTTCACTTGATCTCTCAGGTCAGATGTTCGGTCCAAAACGGTTCTTCTCTCATCGACCTGACTCCTCTCATCCACATTAACGGATACTTCACCACGACAGGTGAGCGAGCGGAGGCTTTTCTTCTTCTTTTTTTGTGAATGAAAATGGGAATAGACGTCTTTATTCCCTTCAGTCACTTTCACCAACGCTGTTTAAAAAAAAAAAATGTCTCCGTCCTCAGACGAGGCGGTGGACCAGAAGGACGGATCCTCAGACTTCTACATCAACGTCTGTCTGCCTCTGAACCCGATCCCCGGCGTCACCTGTCCTCCCGGAGCTGCCGTCTGCATGGATCCTGACGACGGACCACCGGTGGTGAGGAGTTTCCCATTGACTCATTTTCCAAATAGCCTCCTTCACGTTTTCCTAAAGTATCTTCCATTCTTCTCTTCTTATTTACATGATGAAAAAAGTGCTTTATATCCACGGTTCATGACATTTAAGAGACTTCCTGTCGGACTTATTCATTTAGGAATTTAGTAAACAAAGAATCAATGAATAGTGGTCAAGGTGAAAATCTCAAAGGTCCCGATTTTTAATTTGTGGAAGTGTTAGACAATGCAGATATTTCAATCCGATACCACTGACGACAGGATATCGGACGAACCACCAAGGGTCCGGAGATCGACAGCGCAACTGGGAAAGTCTCCATCACGTACCACAGCTCCACCCAGTGTCCGGAGGACCGGGCGCAGAATTACTCCTCAACCATCCAGTTCAGCTGCCGCCGAGGCCTGGACCTGGTCAGTCTGCAGCCGTTACGCTCTTCATTTGTGTTTTAGGATCTAGCATTTTATTCAAATTCGGCGGATGACGTATTCGGGGTCCGGTAATAGAAACGGCACTACGCCTCCCGTCCAGTAGGTGGCGGTAAGAAGAAGAAGCCGAAGGCCAAACAAGCACCATGCGTTCTAGCCCCGCCCCCTCAATCGTTCCGGGCCTACTTTGAGAGCTCGTCGTTCAAAGGTGGAGTTGACTTTTAAAGTTCTGTGTGTTTCAGGTTCCAGGATCCTCCAGCAACTACCGCATCAGCGTGTGCGGCTCCGTGTCGCAGCCGGCCTGTAAGAACAGCGCCGTCTGCCGCGTGTCGGGCTCCGGGGCCGACGCCACCGCCTCGTCGTTCGGCATCAGCAAAGCCATGACCATGGATTACAAACACGAGGAGCAGGCGGTGCTCATGCAGTACGGAGGAGGAGACCCCTGTCCGCCACGTGAGTCATGATTAAGATTCAAATCACCTGTTGTCTCAGTGTGGCTACGTCACCTGATGAGATTTGTGGGAGGGGCCTAAACGTGTGTGTGTGTGTGTGTGTGTGTGTGTGTGTGTGCGTGTGTTGTAGTGACCACTGCGGGTGAGGTGTGTGTGTTCCCCTTCATTCTCATGAAGAATTCGTACACTGAATGCACCAAAGACGGGCGGACGGACGGCAGGAAGTGGTGCGCCACCACCGCCAACTACGACACGGACAGGAAGTGGGGCTTCTGCGCCGCAGGTGACAGAGAGAGACGAGAGGAAGTGGCGAAACTAGAGACTCCGCAAGCGGAAGACGGGGAGACGAGTTCAGATTTGGATGATTGGAGTTTTATCGTATCACCTCACCCCTCCCTCTCCCTCTCCCTCTCCCCCTCTCCGTCTCCTCCAGCCTCCGCCAAACGTCAGTCGTCCATCTTGTTTACCTGCGACCAGTCGGCGGGACACGGTTTCCCGCAGCTGCTCTCGGAGACGGCCGACTGCTCGGTGACGTTCCAGTGGAAGACCAACGCCGTCTGCCCCCCCAGGAAGATGGAGTGTAAGCTGGTGACCCAGCATCAGACCTTCGACCTCCGCACCCTGTCGTCCCTCACCGAGCCCTGGAAGTTCAGCCACAAAGGAGACTCGTGAGTCTGCCGCTTCACATTCCCACCGAATCCACTCCGACTGCCGGCCGGCGGGAAAATGGTTCCCTGATCTATTTCCTGCTCTTTTTTGTTGAGGCATACAAAAGAAAATGAAATTTAATATAATGACAATGATGTTTTTAGGAGTGTTTTACAGGCTGATCCAAACTGTGGCCCATGGTTCTTTTTTCAGTTTTTTATTTTTTAATGGTCTGCAATAAATTAAATACAAACACACATAATGGAACGTGGCCCAAACATAAAACTTGGCTGTATTGTACTTCTAAGTTTGAACACTAGGCGGAGCTAGATTCATCGAAAACCTCCTCCAGACTCCACCCGACCCGCGCTCGTTATCAAACACATCGAGGCAACAAACACTCATATTCACCTGTCATTTCCTGTGTTTTCCCTATGGAACTTCCTGTTCCCTACAGGTACTACATCAACCTGTGTCAGGGCATCCACGGGGGATTACCAGGTTGTCCGGACGGCGCCACCGTGTGTCGGCACCTGGCGGCCGGACAGACTCAGACTCTGGGCCGAGTTTACACCCAGACGATGATCTTCTCCGGTGGGTCCTCGAGTCCAACACATATTTCGATATCATTCATTTGTATACGATGCTCAGCAAATGTTGTTTTACGGTAAAAGCTCATTTGCATATCTGAACCTCATCTCCTCCCCTCAGACGGAAAGATCCATGTCGGTTACTCAGCAGGAGAGAGTGTGTGTGGTAACGGCGTTCAGGCCAAGACTGTGATCCAGCTGAGCTGCGGCACCACTGTGGGACACCCAGCACTCATCAGGTACCCCACACACACACACACACACACACACACACACACACACACACACACAC
>JAFBJT010110585.1:0-11425 GCA_016785325.1 Chascanopsetta lugubris | reverse complement strand
CACACACACACACACACACACACACACACACACACACACACACACCAATGAATGTTTATGAGTCAAAAAACAACCTCTAATGTTGCCCTTTGTTTTAGTACAGAAAAGTACAGTTGTGGATTTAAAGGTGCAGTGTGTAAGGTTCTTCTGTCACTTGTAAAAATACTCTAGAACAATTTCATGAATTTATAATCACCTAAATGTTTTATCTTTTAGGAGTGGCTCCTCTCTATGGGGGCGGCCATGTTTTTTCAGTAGTAAAAGTGGACGTACTAAACATCTTTTGAGTTTTAATGACAACTGAAGTCGAGCACAGGTTCTCCTCATGTTCAGAAGAGTGAGGTGACGGACACAACCTGTAACTTCACCTCTAGGTGTCACCAAATCCTACACACTGCACCTTTAATGCTTGGTTGGGTCGAACCCTCTGGCGGCCCGGTTTTTGCCCGCGGGCCAAATGTTTGACCCCCCCCAAACCAGGAATGTCCACGTGTTAGATATGAATGAATGATGTTTATGCTGTTGATGTTGTTTCACGAGTAAACAAACACATTCTTCAATGACATTCATTGACTCTTTGGATCAGACCTTTCTAACCCACAGTTAAAGTTCAAGTTCTCCGGTTAAACTTTAAATTGAGTCAAACATTTTTCCGGTATTTCATCTGAGGCAGCTGCTTCAATGTTTTGATTGTGTTGTTGTTGCTGACTGCATGTCACTCTGCTGCCACACGTGTCACTGTAAACACCCCTTTGTCAAACCACCGAAGAGGGGCTCAGCGCGAAAGTCACGCTCCGGCTTTATTTGGAAAATCTGAGATCCTCATCCCAGTGTCTCTCCTCTTCGTCCGCGTTCAAGTGTGGACGAGGCCTCGTGCGAGTTTGTGATTGGCTGGGAGACTCGCTCGGCGTGTGCGGTGAAGCAGCGCGAGGTGGAGATGGTGAACGGGACCATCCAGGTGCCTGACACCGGGGTCCGGGTCAGCCTGGGGGATCTGTACTTCAGGTACCGGCCGTTAGGATGAGTCGAGTGATATTACTTCATTTGCGTGGAACATTTCAGCACCTTTGACCGCCGGTGTTTTCACCCTCTCAGCCATCACCAGGCGTCTGGAGACATCCGCCCCAACGGAGACCGGTACATCTACCACATCCAGCTGTCGGGCATCACCAACAGCTCCATCCCCAGCTGTGTGGGCGCCAACATCTGCCAGGTGAAGCTCAACACGCCCTACAGGCGCCGGATCGGCTCCTCCAGCAAAGCCAAGTACTACGTTAAAGGTAATTATGGCAGAGTTTTCTACCATGTCCACTGAAACTACTGCTTTATACATGAAGCAAGCCAACGACATATGCTTTTATTTTGAAATGCCTCCATTTCCTGCGTGTGTGATTCTGTCGTGCTTGATGTTTACCTGCGAGGAAGCTGAGCTGCGTCCGGTAACTTTAGAAAAGCACTTCCCTTCGTCTCCAGTCCAATTTGCTTTTGAAATGAGTGTGTTTCTGTTTTCTGATCATAATGGAACTGTTTGTGTTTATTCTAATCAGCTGGTAATTGTCTACAAAACCAAACTAGATATTTATTTTTTTTATTTTTTTGTGCAGAATGTTGTTATTTTCCTGACACACATTTGATCATTCCTGATTATAAAGTGATGTTGTTTTCACATCCATCTGAGTTTCTAGATCAGATGGTGTTTGGAGTCATTGTTACTGAGAGAAAGATGATATCAATTATACAGTAATCAATAAACAGCCCATAAGATATTTTCCATCATTTCATTGAACGACAAGTGTTCAAACAAAGTTTGTTTGCCCCCCGGTAACAATTTGAGTTTCCATATCTGCCCCCCCCCCCCCCCCCGGATAAAAAATTGCCCTCCCTTGCTCTAATCCCACACCCTGTGTTTTCAGGAGGGAACCTGGACGTGATGGTTCCCTCGGAGTCGGAATGTGGCCGTGAGAAAACCAAAATGGTGTCGTCCACCATCATGTTCCAGTGTAACCCGGCGGCCGGCGTGGGCATCCCGGAGTTCATGCTGGAGACAGACGAGTGCCAGTATCTGTTTGTGTGGCACACGGAGGCCGTGTGCGGTCTGACGTGAGTCCAGCGCTCCAGGAATGATGTCATCATCATCATCATCATTATAATCATCATAATAATAATGTAGCGACTCTAAGAAACGATGTCTGAAGCGTGTGTGAAACCTCTGGCAGGACGGTTGATGTGAAGTCGTACGATGAGGACGACGCTCTGGTGGTCTCTAAGCGGAGCCAGGCGATGGGCTGGGTGCTGAGCCTCCTGCTGGTGGGTTTGTGCGTTTGTCTGCTCGGACTCCTGCTCCACAAGAGAGAGAGGAGGTGAGGACTCCACCGTTTCTGTGAAATATGTATAAATGTTTTTTTTCCCAATCATTTTTAGTGTTATAATTTGATATTTTGAAATATATTTTAACATTTTTAAATAGTTATTAGTTATTTATTATTGTTTTCGTTTGTTTTTTTTTACAAATACCTGACTTCATTGTTTTCTTTTTAAAATATTTTAATTATTTGAAAGCATTTAAATGTTTTTTATTTTCTATTATTGTAATTCTATATTTTTAAGTATATATTTTTTAGATATTGACAAATTTATTGACTATTGATTATGCCTAATTTCACTGGTTAAAAAAGATCATGCATCTTTTTACATTCTTGTACTGTTCTTTAATATTTTACCATATGTGTATTTTGAAATATTTATGAAGACATTGTATTTATTTGTTTATTTATTTTTCATGACTTTTTACACACTTCTCACGTCATTAGATAAATGTTGTGAATGTAATATGATGTCCTACAATTGGCTGACCTCAGTGTTGTTCTCTCAGGGAGCTGGTTCTTCAGAAAGTGGTCGGCTGCTGCAGGAGAGGAAACCAAGTCTCCTACAAATACTCCAAAGTAGGTCGATGGACCGAAGCAGGAAATGAAGAGGCGCGTCTGTTCTCACCCACTCACCTTTCACCCGCTCAGGTCGACATGGACGACGAAGGCGGCGAGGAGGAGATGGAGTGGCTGATGGAGGAGATGGAAGCCCCTCCCACCTTGTCGTCCTCCTCGTCCCACAGGGGGCGGAGCAACCACGGCAACGGCCACATCACCACCAAGCCGGTGAACACGGACGGCCTGCGCTCCTTCAGGCTGGACGAGCAGGAGGACGACAGCGAGGACGAGGTGCTGAGCGTGCCGGGGGTCCGCGTGCTCAAGTCCTCGGCACCGACCGGGAACTCCACGGCTCACCGCAGCGCCTTCCTGCAGGTGAGAGGCGGTACTGCAGGCGGGAGGTTGAGATCCTCACAGTCAGCGCATTTCATGATGTGGCCCGCGGAGCGGAGTTCGAGCTGCAACTGTTTTATACAGAAAGCTAGCCGAAACAGGCTTTTATTTTGAAATGCCTCCGCTTCCTGTATATGTGATTCTGTCATGCTTGATGTTTACAAGCGAAGAAGCGCAGCTGCGCTCAGTAGCCTCCGTTCACAGGGTCTGCCCTGGTTCTCTTAGCCTTCAAAATAAAAGCCAGGCGTAATCTCTTAAAGGCACAGACACGCAGCCTGGTTTTACGTGGCGGGAATGTTTGGGCTCGTGAGCTCGAGGTTTCTCACCGACGTGTTTCTCCTCAGGAGGAGAGCGACGAGGACCTGGTCGGCTTCCTGGACGACGCCGACCGGAAGGGGAAGAGCGGCAAACCCCGCCCCTCGGGCCGTAACCACGGCAACGACACGGCGGCCGTCATGAAACGGGACGAGGACGACAGTGACGAGGACCTCCTCAGGGTGTGATGTCACTTCCTCTCCCCCCCTTCTCTCCCTCCTCTTCCTCTTCCCCCTCCATCCTCTCTGAACTCTTCTCTCTCAGTGAATGTTTCCATAGCAACAGCGACAACATGAAATTAGAAAACTCCACTTTTTTTGGGGGGGGGGGTGTTGTTTTTCTTTTTGTTTGGACTGCACCTTTACTCGGCCTCCTCAGACTCTTATCAGTCCACTGTCTACAGATCAAAGCCACACAGATCTTATTTATTGATAGCTGAATATTTCTCTCCAAGTCATTTCGTCATTCTAACAAACAGTCGTCCGTCAGGCCGGAGGAGACTTTACCAATTAACCCCCGAGGCACAAATCCATCCTCATAAACGTGTTGACTGCAGCGCAGCTCGTCAGGGACTAGATTACAATGACAATGAAATGATATTTAATATATATACGATTCAAATATGTTTCCTTCAAGTGAAAAAAAGCTGTGCCATTGCTTTCGCACTTTACCGTAGCACTGATGATGTGGACGTGACGCAGACTGGGAAACTATACATCTGATCACTCGTGGGGTTAATCTCAAATTAGGATTTCCAGATTAGGAAACTACAAAGGAGAATCAGGGCCACGTGAGGACGAGTCTGATCTGAGCAGAGTTATTACAGAGTTCTACACTGAAACCTCACGATACTGTGAGAAGTAGAAAGTAAGATATTTCTGTTTTCTCCTGTTTTTCTTCACTTCTCTTCTTATTTGCACTTTGAAATTATAATTATTGTTTTTCTCTGGATCTGATTTGTTTCCATAGTTTTCCCACTTTATTCATGTTTGAAATTTCTTTTAAAAAATCTTTCTGCATCAGTATCACGACCTCATTCTCACTCCTCTCTCACTTTACACTTTACACATTTCTGCATATTTTCTCCTTTTATTTTGAAAAATTTCCACCCACAATTTCACCACTGTTTTTCCTCTGAAGAGTCAGAATTTATGTTAAACATTCTGATTTTATTCTCGTATATTTTTTACTTAAATTTTCTCAACTCTTCCGAATAATCTGACTTTATTCTCACCCCCCAAAATTTGGGAAAATCATGATTTTTTTTTTTGTGCACATTTTCTCAAAATGTTATTGATGAAATTGAGACCTCATTCACTCCGAGTCACGGCTTCATTCTTGAAAGCTCAGATGCTCCTTTTCTCCTCCCGTGGCCCTGGTTCCCCGAGGTGGGACTCGAACCCTTGACGATGAGAGAAAGCAGCTATCACAGGTGGAGTTTTCGGGTCGTAGGCAGTGGAGGCGTCGGCTCGCCTCGTCTCTAAAGGGAATGAAGACGCCGGCGCTTTGAGTCTCCGGCTGTTTACAGTCGCTATAAGAGCAGATCTTTGTTTCTCTTTCTTTCCCCGGCGAAAAGAAAGTGCGATGCCTTCCTCATGATGAATTTACTTTTTGGCATTTTCATCAGCGAATCATGTCCAGCGACAGATTGATTTTCTTGTTTTGATCAGAGACGTTTGTAAATAGAAAGACCTCTCTAATGTGGACATTTTGTTTATTTGTTTGTTTGTTTGTCTCTGCCGGTGAATTGCTCACGTTTGTTTTTACGATTATTTAAAAGTTTGTCTGAGCTGATTCTCTGTGCGTGTCTGTGTGTGTGTGGAAATGGATTCGGCCTTAAAGCGAGCGAGTGGACGGAAGCCACGAAGTTGGAGAATGAGAAGCGCGAGCTCGCGTCGGTCTTTGAACTCCCGTGTTAAGCCATATTGTACGACAGTTTCCGCGACTAGTTTGAATGTTCGAGGCTGCGATGTGTCAAAAGTGAAAGTTAGTGAGAAGCCAAGAAATCTGCCAAACGCACGAGACGAACGAGACAAAATGGAAGAAATGAAACGCACCTCGGCTCATTTGTTCCGTTCGATGTCCAGAATCCGCGGAAGTAAGCTAGCATGCTAACGCTTTGGGTCCTCTCGCCTACTTTTTGAATGAACGCCTCTCACACACGCCTGCGAGACTTTTGATCAAAAACACTTGTGATGTGAAGTTTGAGTGCTAACAATCTAGATGCTAACTTGCGGCTAATCAAGACAACAGCGTCATACGCCATCGAACTACTTCCTGTGATGCAGGTGACGATAAAGTTGGGGGGTTCGTGACTCGACCTGCTTTCGGTGTGTGACGATGATCGTAGCGCGTTTCGTAGACTTTCAGCAGTCGTTCGAAATCCAATGTCAACATCGAATTAGCTTTTGAACGTAACCGATAAACCACTACAGGAAACTGAAATTGAACAGTTTGCGAGCGCCTGTCGACCCTCAGCACTTACTCTGTCTCTGATGATCACAATGGTACGAAAGGCAGGAGGCCAACGCCACTTCGGGATTTCTTCAGTATTCTATCCACGTGTGATGTCATCACTCCAATTTACAATCAACAAGGGAGGTTTCACCATTCAGGGTATTTCTAAAGCTTTATATACACAAATTTGTTAAAACATGCTTTTTGTAAGATGTCGGAAAATTACGCAGAAAAATGGCATCAGTATTCTTAAAGGACGACTCTGGTTTGTGCCATGAAATCGCAAAACAATGCCATGAATTTAACGCAAAATGTCATTTTCAGTGGCAACGACGTTCACGAAACGAAAAGGCAAGTTTTCCATGAAAAAAATGGAAGTGAATCTTTGTCTGAAACTCGCACGTCATGTTTGTTGATGATCCAGCAACTGATCTGAAGTTGTCGCAGTGACGCTTCAAAGTTTCCAAATGAATCTCGCGAACATCAACTTCTAAGATTTCAGCCTAAATTGGAGTTTCCTCAACCTGTTCAAACATCGACTCGTTCCTTCAGCGCGAGAACCGGACCGTCGAGGGTCGAAGGATGCGAGAGCCTCTCTCTCTTTCTCGCGCCGCTGCGGTACTTTGAAAAATCCTTCCCCGTCGTCGCTTCAACTTGTTTCTGCTGCTTCCGACACCAAAGTCCGTGTGGCTCGTGTGCATGGTACCGTCCCGACCCGGCTCCTCCCCCTGAAGACCCGGACACCTTCTCCCGTGTCCTCTGGTCGTATTTTGGGGAAACTAGCTTGAGACGCGGAGCTGAATCCTGACGTCGACCGATGATGATGATGATGGTTCTGGACGATGGGAGATCATTGTTTGTTCTATGTTCTGTTTGTTTTTCAGCTCTTTGCCTGTTTTCCTATTTAAAAATTGTTGATGTAAAAAAAAGATTGCATTATTTGAATAAATAAGAGATCTGCTGTTTATCACTGTGGTGGTTTGTTGTTTGGATCTGGTCGCAAAGTGGCTTCGGACGTCAAACCTGCCTTTGATGTGGCCTCATCAGGAACTTCAGGTCTCTGGAGATCGGAGACGTCGGGACTTGACGTAGACTCTTCCCGACGTCTAATCGAGGTCTTGTGCCGTCTCGACCTTCGTGCCCTTCATGAAAGTTCATCCAGACCTGGACTCGTCACAGACTGAGGACTTGCCTCGGACTTTGGACTGAACTTGGACTTGAGGGACTCTGGTTCATCTCGGTCTAGACAGATCTAGACTGGACACGGACTTCTTCTTGGACTTAAGGACTTGATCCCTGACTTTGGACTGAACCTGGAATTTGGTTCGTCAGACTTCTCGGTCTTATCCTGACTCCAGAGGACTTGACACCTTCCAGGCAAACTTAAAAATGACGAGGTTTGTGTTTATATACTGTTTAAACCTTTAATGGGACTAACCAGGACCTCTTGACCCTCTTGTCAAGTTCTGCTTCAGGTGTCGCAGTCACATAGTCCAGAGCTCATACTGATTCACAGAGGCCACTTGTAAATGTTAACTGATTGACATCATCACTGACGGTGTGTTTATGAATCAGAGTTGGGCTGAACGGGCAGGTCCATGTGTCGGCGCGTTGATGTTAATAAACCTCCGGCTGGTCCATGGTTCAAATGAGCGGCATGTGATACCAGAAGAGTTGTCATGCTCCGCTGCACGGCGAGTGCGTCCGTCCAGGGACCTTTGCTCCCGTCCGTCCTGTTTAAAAGCCAAAGACCTGCGGGACTGTCCAACACTCTGACCCACCGACACAGGACAGGACAGGACCGGCCGCGGACTGAGGCTGAACCCCGACACCCGCAGCCATGACCACCTTCGACGACATCCTGGAGGAAGTGGGGAAGTTCGGCCGCTGCCAGAAGCGGATCTTCGCCCTGTTCTGTTTGGTGTCCATGCCGTGGGCCGGCGTCTACGTGGGCATCGTGTTCCAGGGCTTCACCCCGGATCACTGGTGCCGGGACCCGGCGGTGGCGGAGCGCAGGCAGGCGTGCGGCTGGAGCCTGGAGGACGCTCGCCGGCTGACGCTGCCTCGGGTCAACGGCTCCGGGTCGGTGCAGCCGAGCAGCTGCGAGCGGTACGAGGTGGACTGGAACAGCACGGCGCTGACCTGTGACCCGGCGCAGGAGCCGGACCTGAGCCGGACGCCCACCGCCGCCTGCAGGGACGGCTGGGAGTACGACTACGAGGGAAGGAGGTCCTTCGTTACCGAGGTGCGCTCGCCGCTCGCTGGTAGATGCCGTTGATCCAGGTGAGAGAGCAGAGAGGCGGTGAAGCTTTACATAACCTGTGTGTGTGTGTGTGTGTGTGTGTGTGTGTGTCAGTTTGACCTGGTGTGTTCAGACGGATGGTTGGTGGACATGTACCAGGCCACTCTCAACGTGGGATTCCTGATTGGAAGCATTGCCACCGGTTACCTTGCCGACAGGTACGTCTGCAGCTGATTGGTCACATGAGGCAAGGACAACCTTCATGTGCAGAAAAGTCAAAGCTGCCGTGGATTCATTATTTATCTATTGATCTATTATTGTCCTATGTTTTCTGTTGCTCTATTGATCTGTCGTTCTATCCATCCATCCTCACGTCTTCCTGTCTGCAGGTTTGGCAGGAAGATCAGTTTCCTGATGTCGAACCTGTTGAATGGAATCGCAGGAATCCTCGTGGCCGTGTCTCCAAACTACGTGTCTCTGCTGGTCTTCTGTGTGTGTGTGTGTGTGTGTGTGTGTGTGTGTCAGTTTGACCTGGTGTGTTCAGACGGATGGTTGGTGGACATGTACCAGGCCACTCTCAACGTGGGATTCCTGATTGGAAGCATTGCCACCGGTTACCTTGCCGACAGGTACGTCTGCAGCTGATTGGTCACATGAGGCAAGGACAACCTTCATGTGCAGAAAAGTCAAAGCTGCCGTGGATTCATTATTTATCTATTGATCTATTATTGTCCTATGTTTTCTGTTGCTCTATTGATCTGTCGTTCTATCCATCCATCCTCACGTCTTCCTGTCTGCAGGTTTGGCAGGAAGATCAGTTTCCTGATGTCGAACCTGTTGAATGGAATCGCAGGAATCCTCGTGGCCGTGTCTCCAAACTACGTGTCTCTGCTGGTCTTCAGGACCCTCTACGGCTTCGGGGTGAAAGGCGGCTGGGTGGTGGGCTACGTGCTGAGTAAGACCACGGCTAACGTTAACCCCGCCCCTCTGTCCCGTGCCTTCATCCTCCCTCCTCTTCCTCAGTCACGGAGATCGTGGGGGTGGAGTACAGACGTACGGTGGGCGTCCTCTACCAGATGTTCTTCAGCGTGGGCATCCTCCTCCTCCCCCTGCTGGCCTACTTCATCACGGACTGGCGCTGGCTGCAGGTGGTCATCACCGTCCCCTACATCCTCTTCCTGTCTTACTATTGGTTCATCCCTGAATCTCCGCGGTGGCTCCTGTCCCAGAACCAGACGTCCAAAGCGGTGAAGATCACTGAGGACATGGCCAAAGAAAACAAGAGGACTCTGTCCAAGAACATCGAGGTGAGGGAACCTCCACCTTCACAGATGCATTTTATTTTTCATTATTTTTTATTGATTTTATCATTATTTTATTTACCAAAAAAATGTTTTCCCCCTAAAAATATATTGTTTGTAAAGGTGCAGTAAAGGTTGAAGCTCCTTTGATCATTTTGATCCATTTTCCCTTTAAAAAGCAAATAAAACTGTCATTCTGCCACTTGTCATTCACAGCTGCTCCATGAATGAATAAATTATCTTCTTAAAATCAATAAAAATGTCAATAAATTCTTCAGACTCTGGCGGACGACAGCGCCGGCGGCTCCACCACCGCCTCCTTCATGGACCTGATCCGAACGCCCAAAATGAGAAAACACACCATCATCCTCAGCTTCAACTGGTGAGCTTTGATTCATTTCATCATTCTATTCAATTATCATTCGTTTCTATTCATCAAATGAATCTAAAAACAAAACAAACGCCGCCCCCAGGTTCACCAGTGCGGTGGTGTACCAGGGTCTGATCATGAGACTGGGGATCCTGGGAGGAAACGTCTACGTCGACTTCCTGATCTCCGGCCTGTTGGAGTTCCCCGCCGCCTTCCTCATCCTCTTCACCATCGAGCGCATCGGGCGCCGCCTCCCCTTCGCCTCCGCCAACATCGTGGCCGGAGCCGCCTGCTTCATCACGGCGTGCATCCCTGACCGTGAGCATGGGGGAGGGGCCACCGTCAGACGGCTGCTAGTTTTGTGATTCCTTATACTAAAGGGGGCGTGTCTCTGTGTCTCCTTGTCTCCGTGTCTCCTTGTCTCCGTGTCCTCTCCTGCAGACCTGCTGTGGTTGAAGACGGTGGTGGCCTGCATCGGGCGGCTGGGCATCACCATGGCGTTTGAGATGGTGGTGTTTGTCAACACGGAGCTGTACCCCACCTTCGTCAGGTAACCGAGATCAGGACCATGGATGTAGTTTGTCTTCTCTCCTGTAGGGGGGGCTGATGTGAGTGAAGATGAGGATTTTACAACAAGTACTGTATCTGCACTGAACATTCATTCATCCAATAATCCAATAATCCATCCAACCATCCAATAATCCATCCAACCATCCAATAATCCATCCAACCATCCAATAATCCATCAAACCATCCAATAATCCATCCAATAATCCATCCAATAATCCATCCAACCATCCAATAATCCATCCAACCATCCAATAATCCAATAATCCATCCAACCATCCAATAATCCATCCAACCATCCAATAGTCCAATAATCCATCCAACCATCCAATAATCCATCCAACCATCCAATAATCCAATAATTTATCCATCCTTCTATCCAATAATCCAACCACCCATCTCTCCATTCATCCATCCATCTAATAATCTATCCATCCAACCATCCATCCATTCATTATTCCATCTCTCCATCCATCCTTCTATCCAATAATCCATCCATCCACCCATCCCTCCATCCATCAACCCTCCCTCATCCATCCCTCCATCCCACCATCCATCTAACCATCCATCCCACCATCCATTTATCCATCCATCCAGCCATCCCTCTCTCCATCCATCCATCCCTCCATCCATCCAACCATCCATCCAACCATCCCTCGATCCCTTCATCCATCCATCCATTATCCAACCATCCCTCCATCCATCCAACCATCCCTCGATCCCTTCATCCATCCATCCATTATCCAACCATCCCTCCATCCATCCAACCCTCCCTCATCCATCCCTCCATCCCTCCATCCAACCATCCCTCCATCCCTCCATCCATCCATCACTCCCTCCATCCCTCTGTCCAATC
>JAFBJT010110584.1:12500-17125 GCA_016785325.1 Chascanopsetta lugubris | reverse complement strand
AGTGTCCGAATCCCCTCCCCTTTACTCAGCAGCTTGACCAATCGCATGACACGAAACAGTCTGAAGAAGGTGATGGACACGCGGGAGCTGTCCTCGCCGCTCTGAGAGCCAATCAGAGGAGAGTTCAGTCAGACATGTGACCAAGGTCAACAAAAGGAACAAACAGGAAATAGAAAATTAGGTTCATATCCTGAGAATATGGTTTCTCTGTGTTTCTGGACAGGTTAGCGCTGGCTATTAGCATAGCTAGCTCGCTAATCGGAGACATACATTTGCGAACAAAGTTTTGGTGACTCACGCTGAACTCGGTCACCACGATGTCGACCACGCTGCCGACCACGATCAGAGCGTCGAAAGAGTTCCAGGCATCGATGAAGTAGTGCTGCGATGGAGGAGCACGCTCAGTTATTCATCAAGAGACCTCGTCTCCCCTTTTCAGTCCACAGGTGCGTTTGATTTCCTCACCCTGAGTCTGAGCGCCAGCAGCTTCAGCAGCATCTCCACCGTGAAGAGGCCGGTGAAGACCATGTTGAGGATGTCCATGATGTGGCTGAAGAATTTGGACTGTTCGTAGTGCTGCTCGACACACACACACACAATCACTGTTAACACACACACACACACACACACACACACACACACACACACACACACACACACCACAGCAGGTGCGTGACTCACCTGGACAGCCAGCGTGACGGTGTTGAGCAGGATGAGGACGAACATCACGTACTCGAATCCCGTGGAGTTGATGATGGACCAGAACTTGTACTGGACCGGGTTCTTGGGGATGTAGAGTTTAAGAGGCTGAGCCTTCAGAGCGTACTCCACACACTGACGCTGCAGGTACACACACACACACACACACACACACACCTTTACAGCTAACATGCTAACTGTTGGCTAATGCTAAGGGATGTGTGTTATAGGCTCATGCTAGAAATGCCGTGGGAACTTCTATCAAAGCCACAAAAGTGGTTTGTTTCCAGGTGTGATTCTGTTTCCTACCACCAGGGGGAGCGAGGGACTGCCGGTAGAATCGTACCTGGTTCTTGTCCAGCTCACAGTTCTTGTACTCCTGCTCTCCCTGCTCCCTGAAGGTGATGATGACGAAACCCACGAAGATGTTCATCATGAAGAAGGCGATGATGATGATGTAAACGATGAAGAAGATGGAGATCTCCACCCGGTAGTTGTAGATGGGACCCGAGTTCTCCCCGTTAGCATCGATGGCTTTGTACAGCAGCCTGCGGGGGGCGGAGTTAGCGCGTGAAGGTGGCTGCGAACAGGCGTGAGGGTGAAGTTAGTCTGACGCAGACTCACGCGGGCCAACCCTCGAAGGTGGAGACGGTGAAGAGCGCCATCATCCCCATCAACACGTTATCGAAGTTAAAGTCGCTGTTGTGCCACAGACGCTCTCTGACCATCGGGTGGTTCACGTCCCCGTCTTTGTACACCACAAACGTCCCTCTGGAACACACACACACACACACACACACACACACACACAGATTAGATGTCAGGGCGTCGGTTGAAGTCGCTTTCACATGTGGAGACTGTCCCTACTTGCACTGCTCTGGTGTGTGTTTGGCTTCATCGGTGCATCGATAGAATTTACCCTGAAACACAAACAGGAAACATGTGACCATGTGAACCAATCGGAGCACAGACATTTATGAAGTGCTGTGGTCACCTTGAAGAGTTGAACTCCGATGCAGGCGAACATGAACTGAAGCAGAGTGGTGACGATCATGATGTTTCCGATGGTCCTGATGGCCACGAACACACACTGGACCACGTGCTGCAACACACACACACACACACACACACACACACACACACACACACACACGACGCATTGTATAGCTTAAAGAATGATGAAGAAAGGGAGCTTTAAAATCCTGCGTGCTGCACCTTTAATATGGTTCACATGCAGGTGTTTACCTTGAGGCCTTTGGCTCTGTTGATGGCTCTGAGGGGTCGCAGCACCCTGAGCACTCTGAGGATCTTCACGACAGAGATGGCACTGGAACTGCACACACACACACACACACACACACACACACACAGAGTCAGGGCACGGAATGGTCCCAGCAGGGGGCAGCACTCACTCAGTACAGTGACTGGTAATGATGTTTCCTCTGAGCTCAGACTCAAATTCTGGTTTCTGACACGGAGTGTTCATTGGTATTGTATCGGTTATAATCATTGATCCTGAATGAATTGATAACGTTCTGTGACTGCTGTTGTAAAACACTGATGTGTTTGGCAGCATCAGACTGGAATAATGGACCTGCTGGTTTTGGGTTGAGCTGCATGAGTGAGTTTGATTGGATGTGATCCGTCACATGGAAACTCTGTGTTTACACTCAGACTCTCACAGCCACAGTTCATACTGCATCTGTTTGGACTATTATATTATAATCATTATATCACTTCCTTTATTGACTCGATGAAATAACGATCTTTATCTTTCCTCGGCCTCGAACCCAAAAACTCAACTTCAGACCTGAGAGTTTCTGACTCTAAAAACGAACTATAATTCTCCGTGTTATTTACGACTACACTTCGTTTGTATTTGTTTTCTTTTTGTTTCTATTATCTATTTGTACGTCCTAGTTCTGTAACCGTATTTCCAGGTATTTATTTTCATTCTCCTCGTCTCAGTGAAGCTGTGAGGAAGACGAGTCACTGACTGAAGGAAGAAGGAGACCAGCGACACGCTGACGACCAGAAGATCCAGCAGGTTGAACCAGTTCCTGCAGAAGGAGCCCTGATGGAGGAAGGCGCCGTGGACCGTCATCTGAAACAGGCCCACAGACCAGGTAAGAACCACATGCTCAGTTGGAGCGGTTCCTCCAGAAGCTCCGAGTGTGAGAGGCGTCTTTACCTTTAACAGGATCTCCACCGTGAAGATGGAGGTGAAGGCGTAGTCGGCGTAACCCAGAATCTACAAAGACAAACAGTGAGTGTGAATCAGGGATTTATTCAGAGAGCGGGATTCAGCTCCTCCCCTCAGGGTGGCAGCAAAATGTTTCCAAGTGGCCACTCGCGGCACTGCAACCAAAAATCCCCGGTCACCACAATAGTCATTTAAACTAAGAATCAAAGAGGGGACAGAACTGCTGTTTGGATTTAACACCGAGTAAAAAGTTCATCGAGTCCCAAAGACTGAAGACAGGGTTTGTGTGTGTGTGTGTGTGTGTGTGTGTGTGTGTGTGTGTGTGTACATTTGTGGGTTGATTGTACATTAGAAGCCGTCTCTCTCATCAGTTGCTGCTAATTGCCATGTCTTGCATGAAGACAGCTGCTGCTGTGAGTGTGGGTGTGTGTGTGTGTGTGTGTGTGTGTGTGTGTGTGTGTGTGTGTGTGTGTGTGTGTGTGTGACAGAGAGAGATAGAGAACTGGTGATTTTCTCTTTCCCCATGTTTCCATGTGTTTCCCTCTTTAACCCGGTTAGTCACTGACCCACTTCTGCTGTGTAATCTGCTGAAGCCCCGCCCCCCGGTTCCAACCACCAATGACATTTGACGCCAGACCTAGCTGACCCACGCTTGACTCTGGTTGGACCTGAGTCTCAAATCGGATTCGCCAAACCCCCCCCCCCCCCCCACAGGAAGTGGCCCCCCCCCCCCGCCCCCCACAGGAAGTGGGTTCGACTCTCAGCGACTCTCAGGTTCGACTCTCAGCGTTAGCGTAGCATGAACGCTAGTTGTTTGTTTACATTGAATCGTAGCTGCTGATTGAAGTCGTGCTGCACACCGGCGGCATGTTTGTGTGACGTGTGGTTACTCACGTTGTTCCTGAAGGAGTGAGCTCTGATTGGATCCTCAGCAGCCAATGAGCAGCTGCTGAGGATGATGAAGACGAGGATGAGGTTGGTGAAGATGTGGTGGTGGATCAGGGTGTGACAGCCCACACGGATCCTGACAGAGACAGACAGACACAGTCACACAGCTGTTTTTAGGCCCCGCCCCCTCCTCCCCCTCCTGAACTCACGGGTTTGTCTTGCTGAGGCAGAAGAAGGCGCTGCCCTCTGGGATTGGAAGGACCTTCTCTTTAGGTGGAGCGAGGTCGGCCATCTTTAACTGGACTCCTCCGTCTGATGAGGGTTAATTCACACATCATACACAGTATGTCATGATGTGATGAACTGGACGAGCCATCATCCGGTCAGAGGTCAAAGGTCAAAGGTCAGGGAACACGTGATGCTCTGTAACGTTGTAAACCGACCGTCTTCTCCTTCAGGAAGCTCCTCCTCCTCCTCGTACTCGGTGTCTTCATCAATGTCCACCTACAGGGAACGGGAACCAATCAGATTCTTCAGTTTTACGGAACAGATTATAATCTGATTATCTTCTCATTATAATTTCTTCTGAAGAGATATAATGAAGTTACTCTGATAAACGAACCTTCACTTCTCCGTCTTCCACCTCCTCGCCCTCCTCCTCGCCGCCCTCCTCCTTCGTCCTGCAGGAACAACAGAACAACAGGAAGTGAATTCACCCTCCATGTTGACTCCTCCCCCTCCCTCGATCACTCACTCTTTCTTCTTGTCGTCTCCGTCTCCTCCCGCCAGGTTGTCCACGGCGATGGCCAAGAAGACGTTCAGCAGAATGTCTGTC
>JAFBJT010110584.1:0-7500 GCA_016785325.1 Chascanopsetta lugubris | reverse complement strand
CTGAGGAGATAAACTCAGGCATCGCTGCAGGCTTTGTTCCTCCGCTGGTCAGAGGAGTTTACTGCAATCACATCACATTTACTGCACCAACACACACACACACACACACACACACACCCTACCATTTTAGTGGGAACAAACAATGATGTAATACATTCTTAATTTTCACCCTCAAAACTAAATATAAGTGAAACTGGTTCTAATCTGACACAAACACTCTGGAGGCCCCGCCCCCTCCTCTGCATGAGAAGCCTCCGTCGTCTGACAGATCATCAGCAGTGATTCTCAGCTGGTGGCTCCAGACTCTGACTGGGGACCAAAAAAAAGTAAAGAAATACTGTGCCTCTATTTTGAAGGGGATTTTAATGCATTGGATATTCAGACTCCTGAACAGTAGGTGGCGATGATATTGCTAATAGACACCTGTAATTTCACAGAAAGAAGAAAACTAGCAATGTGTGTTTACATGATGCTAATGGACCATAGTCAAACACAAGTTTGTGTTTCCAATAAATATCTTTCAGAAAATGTTCCTCCATTTGGGTCGCGGCTCAACTTTAAGGGTGATGGTGGGTCCCGAACCCAGACCAGTAGAGAACCACTGATCTAAAGAAGCGTGTCTGGTGTTTTCTCACCCGACGATGACGATGACGAAGTCGAGAAGGTTCCAGCCGTTGCGGATGTAGGAGCTGGGATGCATCACCAGACCGTAGGCCAGGATCTTCAGGAAGGTCTCCACCGTGAAGATGATGAGGAAGACGTACTCCACTTGTTCCTGAAACACGTTTGAACACGTCAACCTTTGATTAACAGTGTTACACAACCACACACACACACACACACACTGACACACACAGCAGTCAGTGACCCGGATGTAAAGAGACTTCGTGAACAGTTCAACTGTCACTGAAGGTAAAGTGACACTGACATTAATGAGAGAGAGAGAGAGAGAGAGAGAGAGAGAGAGAGAGAGAGGAACATCTCCGATCACAGACCTGTCGGTCATTTCCTGGATGAATCCATGACCTTTGACTTGTGACAGATCAAGGACTTGGCGCGTGGAAGATGATAGCTTAGCTTAGCACAACCACTAAAATCATGGGCAAATGTTGACCTAGCTTAGCATAGAGACGAGCGGCTGGAGGGAGGTGATGCCCAGCTATGGGAGACTGGAAGCTGGGTGTGTTAGCCTAGCTTAGCACAGACACAGGCAGCGGTAGGAAAGTGTTAGCCTAGCTTAGCACAGACACAGGCAGCGGTAGGAAAGTGTTAGCCTAGCTTAGCCAAATGACTTAAAACGAGGGAGAGTGTTAGCCTAGCTTCGCACAGAGACCAAAACTGGAGGCGTGTTTTAGCCTAGCTTAGATCAAAGATAGTAAGCTGGAGGAAACTGTGTACTTCTATACTTGTATACTTGTGTAGTAGTATATTTGTAGTATTGTTGTGTCTCACCAGGTCGTGGTTGGTGGAGTTGGAGTCGTCCTCAGGAAACGGTTTGGAAACTCCCAGAGCGACACAGTTAGCAAAGATGGCTAACAGGATGAAGATATCAAAGGGTCTGAGAGGTGAGTGAAGGAAGCTGAGGAGGGTCAAACGAGCCTGATGTGGATTTATTCTCACTGATGATGTTTTTGTTGTCAGTAGGTCAAAGAGTTGATGGGTGTGGTCTGATGCTGACAGCTGATTGGTCGGAGTAAAGGATACTTCCACTCCACGATGGACAGAGCGGCTCGTCTGATTGGATTGTTGAGCTTCAGACAGTAAAGAGCTCGAGGAGCTCGCTGCACCTGGTTACTGCCCTTCTCTTTCAGGGGTTCGATCCCGT
Source organism: Chascanopsetta lugubris (assembly GCA_016785325.1). NCBI lineage: Eukaryota > Metazoa > Chordata > Actinopteri > Pleuronectiformes > Bothidae > Chascanopsetta > Chascanopsetta lugubris. The sequence continues at coordinate 5,675 of JAFBJT010110584.1, read as the reverse complement.
TCTTCTTCTTCTTCTTCTCTTTCGGGGGTTTGATCCAGTTCTTCTTCTTCTTCTTCTTCTCTTTCAGGGGTTCGATCCCGTTCTTCTTCTTCTTCTTCTCTTTCGGGGGTTTGATCCAGTTCTTCTTCTTCTTCTTCTTCTCTTTCAGGGGTTCGATCCCGTTCTTCTTCTTCTTCTTCTCTTTCGGGGGTTTGATCCAGTTCTTCTTCTTCTTCTTCTTCTCTTTCAGGGGTTCGATCCCGTTCTTCTTCTTCTTCTTCTCTTTCGGGGGTTTGATCCAGTTCTTCTTCTTCTTCTTCTTCTCTTTCAGGGGTTCGATCCCGTTCTTCTTCTTCTTCTTCTCTTTCGGGGGTTTGATCCAGTTCTTCTTCTTCTTCTTCTTCTCTTTCAGGGGTTCGATCCCGTTCTTCTTCTTCTTCTTCTCTTTCGGGGGTTTGATCCAGTTCTTCTTCTTCTTCTTCTTCTCTTTCAGGGGTTCGATCCCGTTCTTCTTCTTCTTCTTCTCTTTCGGGGGTTTGATCCAGTTCTTCTTCTTCTTCTTCTTCTCTTTCAGGGGTTCGATCCCGTTCTTCTTCTTCTTCTTCTCTTTCGGGGGTTTGATCCAGTTCTTCTTCTTCTCTCCTGGTGTTACAGATTATCTGATTATTTCTGCTTTTGTTTACATGACTGTTATTTAGCAGTGTGACACCGTATATCTCGATTGAAGTGTTAACTGAATTTTGACTTAGTAATAATTTTAAACGTTGAGCTAAAATGTGTTTAAAGGTCCATTGCGCACAATTTACGTGACAAAATTCCATTTCTATCGATTGACATGACGTATCTAATAATATTTTGTTATGTGTCTATGAGTGTATCATCACACAGATGTGCGATTGTTGTATCTTTTTATTTCCTTCGGTTTTCATCAGGATCAGGTCCTCGCCACCAGAGGGCGCCAGGTTGCGCCACCATCTTTTCTCAACTTCACCACTAGAGGTAAATCCTACACGATAGAGCAATTCATACACACATTACTATTGTTACTTTGTTTTATTTAATGATTAATTGATTGATTGATTGATTGATTGATTATGTATTCCATGTGTTTGACCCCCCCCCCTTTTATTGTATATATTTGGGCCCACAGAAATAATTTCACTAAAATCTTACACACTGGCCCTTTAAAATATTCTAATTTCAGGCTTTCTCAAAGTGATGACGTCAGCAATTCAGCAACTTTGTACAAAATGTTTCAGAGTTGACAAAGAATTTTTTTTGTTCAACTGTGCAACTTGGGCCTGTTTGAACTTCCCTCCTCAGATGTTGACCTGAGTTGACCCCGAGTTTTACTTCCGGCTCAGGATGTCCGTCTGCGCATGTCTCTCTCAGTCACTTTCAACAAACGTGTCATTTACGGCAGCAGGCGCGCGCAGGGCTGGATCCTCGTGCACGCGGGTCCCTCTGGACTGGAGGTTCTTCAAAGGCACCGTTGCCAGGGACACGAGCGTGTGAGTAGTGCGCGTGCACGTGCACGAGCACAGGTGCAAGTTCAAAACTCACGATAAAACTCCATTTCGATTTGGCGCAAGAGAACTCCACTTTACGCGCGCGCGACCCCTCCCGGCGGCCCGTGATATTTCCCTTTTCCACGCTGCCCGAAGCCGCGCGTGATTGACCGCCCGCGATCTGATCCACTGAAGAGACGTTGACGACCAATCGGGAGGCGCAGCGCGGCTCGTTTCCATGGGGAGGCCCCGGGAGGCGATGCCAAGACGCGGCTAGAAGGCGAGTCAGTGCGCGCGCGGGGGGAAGGAGAGGCAGCAGCGCAAGGCAGCAGCAGCAGCAGCAGCAGCAGCAGCAGCAGCAGCAGCCGGGACTGTGGAGAATCGCGCCGCCGCCTCACGGAGCCTGGAAGCTGCGCGAGCTCCAGGTAAAACCTCCAGTTTGCGCACTTCCTGCAGAAGTTGCGTCAAATCGACGCCAAAACGCGCGTCACCGTGCGCCTTTTGCGCACAGCTTTACGCACGGCGTTCAGAGCAACTTTTACGTCATTTCCGCACTTTTTAAATTTTTTTTTTTACGGCAATTCTTATTCCTCAGACGTATTTCGGGGAGTGGACGTGACGTCATCACTCCTTTGACCTCCTCTTTCGTGTCTTTTGCAGAGGTGGACACCCCGTCAGTGGACAGGCGCATGCAGGGGGTGGACATGGACGGATTTCAGGACCAGCAGGTGCCTCACTCTCACTCCACCGTGAGTATCCATTAAAGGGGCATTGCACTCAATCACTCTCTTATTCACCTCTCAGTCTGAAGCATGCCACTTTTCCATTTCTCCATGTCTCATCCCTCTCTCCCCTCTCTCTCTCTCTCTCTCTCTCTCTCTCTCTCTCTCTCTCTCTCTCTCTCTCCTGCTGCCAAGCCCCCCCCCCCTCAGGACCATTTAAGTTTCATCTCCTCATCAGAGACGAAGCAGCTAAACAAGGTCCCCACTACTGTTCACGGAGCTGTTGGTTATGCTCCATGTTACAACTTGTTAATTAGGCTCCGTCTGATGGGAGCAGCAGCAGCAGCAGCAGCAGCAGCAGCAGCAGCAGCAGCAGCAGCAGCAGCAGCAGCAGCACACACAGGTCCCTCTGCCTGTGCCAGACTTTACAAGTGTGTGTGTGTGTGCGTGTGTGTGTGTGTGCGCGTGTGTGTGTGTGTGTGTGTGTGTGTGTGTGTGCGTGTGTGTGTGTGTGTGTGTGTGTGTGCGTGTGTGCGTGTGTGTGTGTGTGTGCGTGTGTGTGCGCGCGAGGCATCAATGAATGAACTCACTCAGGCTCTCCCAGTCTTTCTCTCATTTAAACGCTGAACGTGCAGCCAACAACCACAAATCACAGCTCCAGTGAGGAAAAAGAAAACAATTGATTGGTGTCTCTCTCTCTCTCTCTCTCTCTCTCTCTCTCTCTCTCTCTCTCTCTCTCTCTCTCTCTCTCTCTCTCTCTCTCTCTCTCTCTCTCTCTCTCTGTTCAGAGGCATCGGGAGGAGAAGAAGACGAGGAGCAGCGAGAGGCCGGCAAATGACAGGAAGAGGAAATTCATTAAGTCGGACCTGGCTCAAGACACTGAAGGTATAAAAGGCACAGGGTGAAAGAGAGAGAGAGAGCGAGAGAGCGAGAGAGAGAGAGAGAGAGGGGGGGAGAGAGAGAGAGAGAGAAGAAGAAGAAGTTAATTTCACGGCCTCTAAACATTTAGCAAAATTCAATCGCTCCGCCTCCACCTGCTCTGCCAACTACAGCATCTCAATTACAAAAGACGGCGGCCTGTGATGGTTCTGTCCGGACTCTGTTCAGTCACAGGTCAAAGGTCAAAGAGACGGGAGTGGACCGCACACTGTTCCACTGTGGCACATCTCTCCTGAGACACTTCTGAGGCCTTGACTCCGGCTGAGACTCGTACGAGGACGAGAGGAGATAGTTCATCAATAATCCCACAATTACTGATGATGATGATTCTACTAATGACAATAATAACGATGATATGATCATAATGATAATGATGATCATAAATGTGGTACTATAAATATACATGTACACCTATAAACACACACACACATATACATACACATACATTTATATATATATACACACACACAATATGTATGGGTGTTTAGTGTATATACGATATATATATAGATAAACATATATAAACATACCTGTGTGCCCATATGTACACACACATACACACACACACACACACACATGTGTAGATTTCATGGATGTAGGTACAGAATACAATAAACAATAATACATAAGAGTATTTACGTGTACATACAGTGAATAGATGTGGAGTTGTGATGGAGCCTGAAGCTCCACCTCAGGTCGGTGTTGAAGCGCCTCCGTCCTGAGCTCCGACCGATCAGAGTCATTGATCACAGTCACATGTTGATGTTCACTGTGGTGTCTCCTCTCGCTCCCCCTCCAGAACTCTTCCAGGACCTGAGTCGGCTGCAGGAGACCTGGCTGGCAGAGGGTGAGTCTTCGTTTTATTCTTATTTATTTATTTATTTATTTATTTATTTATTTATTTATTTAAAGACAAAAAAAAAAAAAAAAAAAAATGTAAAAAAAGAAGGGAGGAGAGAGCGGGTGAAAACATGGGATGTTGTGAGGGGTTGGTATAAAAAAAAAAAAAGCTGCCTGGAGTTCCATGCCTCTCCAAACGTCGCAGTCCAATTAAAAGCCTGTGTGGAAGAGGCACCTTGTGTGTCATGCATACATTAGAGACTGAGAGCGAGCGGGCGAGCGAAAGAGAGAGAGAGAGGGAGAGAGAGAGCGCGAAGGGTCTTCAGGGAGACAGAGGAGGCTCTACCTAGAGAGTGTCATCACAGATTAACCAGGAGAACTCTCTCACTCTCTCTCTCTCTCTCTCTCTCTCTCTCTCTCTCTCTCTCTCTCTCTCTCTCTCTGCTGTTTGGCAGGAGGCAACGCGCCGTACGCCAGCCTCCACTTCCTCCTCCTCCTCCACTCTCTCTCTCCCTCTCTCCCCCTCTCTCTCTCTCTCTCTCAGCACACCTCTCTATCTTCTCCAGCTGCACCATCACCTTGTCTTCTGCTCTTTCATTTCCTGGCGGCACAAACGAAAGAAAGACAGAAAGAAAGAAAGAAAAATGGATTTATATAATTTTTTATTTTTCCCCAAATTTCTTTGAAAAAGTGATTTTTTTTAAATAGTTATAATTTTTTTTTTGTTGTTGATTTTTTTAGACATTATTTTGCTTTATTTTGCTAAATGTTTTCCCTCTGATGGAAAGACGGGCTGCCGGTGGTCTGACTGAGACGTGATGCTTCAGGATTTAAGTACGAGTGTTCTCTTCCCGCCGTGTCTGCAGCACCGAAGTTTTGGTTCGTGGTGAATATGCTCATCAATATTTATTTATATCTAAATATATCAAATGTTTTACTTTACTTTTATGTGCATGCTCCTCTTTTAACTCGCCTTTCCTATTTAACATGTACCATACTTTGAATTCTGCTCACTTTCTATTTCCTCTGAGTATCTTAAAGCATGTTGAGTGTTTTTACTGAGTGGAGAAAGCGTAGTATCGTCCGAGTATTCGTGGTATTCGTTTTAATAGTGTGTATTTGAATGTGACGTCAAAGTAAAGTAACATTTCCTCTGCGAAGGCGTCAAAAGATCAAAGTACTTTGCCGTGTTTCAGACAGTTTTTCATGATATTGTACGATGGTATCCTTTGTTCTACACGCACAGTATTTATTCAATATTCTTTGAATAACAACCAAATACGACAAATGTGAATTTTTGCAGTATTTCATAAATGGAATTTAAAGTTTAAATGACACATTTAAAGCTCAGTTTGTTTTTAAGCACCAGTCAGTCTTTGAATTTATATTTTCTTTTTCATTACATGTTTGCTGAAATGGCTCAACTGAAATAACTAATATTAAATACATATTATATATATGTATATATATATATATATATATGTATATATATATATATATATACATATATATGATATTTTTAATGCATGTAAAACAAGTGAATTGAAGTTAAAGTGATCTGTTATTTTGAGTCAAATTTGAGCTTAAAAGTAAAAACCTCTATTTATCTGAATATATCTGCGTCTGTAGTGAAACGGAGTTTTGAGGCGTGTGATCGTTCTCAGTCCTGTGGCACTTAGAGGGAATC
>JAFBJT010110583.1:68410-93899 GCA_016785325.1 Chascanopsetta lugubris | reverse complement strand
TGTGTGTGTGTGTGTGTGTGTGAGAGAGAGAGAGAGAGGGAGGGAGGGAGCATGGCACAAAATGCGGTCCAGGCATCACACACTTCAGTAGGAACTACCACAGGGGTGGTTTTGAAGCATTTGGCAAGTGTGTATTGTAGTGTGTGTGTGTGTGTGTGTGTGTGTGTGTGTGTGTGTGTGTGTGTGTGTGTGTGTTGTGCAATGAAGCGTCACCAAGCGTAGCAGATGTGTAGTTGTGATGCAAAGCAATGAGGTGTGTGTGTGTGTGTGTGTGTGTGTGTGTGTGTGTGACCTGGTTGGCCCGTGCAGCTCCTCCTGATAACAGCTCCATTCAGCTGTGATTCCTCCGTGTGACATGTCAGAGTGTCTGCTCCGTCAGAAATGTTGAGGCCTTTGATCTAGTCCTTTGATGTGCGGGCTGTCAGACCTGCGGCCCGCCGGAGGGTCCGACGCGGCCGCGCAGAATGACTCTGCACGCTGTAAAAATGACCGAGAACTGGATTTTCTCTGATGATTTCATCGACTCACGCTGGGATCTGTACGTTGTAATGCGGAGTTGTTGTTGTTTGTTGTTTGTTGTTGTTGTTGTTGTTATTTACAGGTTATTATTAGACTGTGATTTCACCAATCCAGCTGGACTGAAAAGAGTTGGACTCCCCAGAGTCGTAGTTGGACCCTGACGCTGAGGGTAATAATGAGTCCTCTTGCAGAACAGCCCTGAGAACTGGAGCCTGACTCTCACGTTGTGATGAGGGTGGGAGTGATGTAACGGTGCTGTAGTGACCCCTTTGAAGTTTGAGGGGGGCTCTTATCGTTCCCAGTGGTAATAACTGCGACCGTGTAAGGAAAGTACTGCCCTCCTCATTCGTAACTTGTTTTGGACCATGTAATCTAAATGTCCTGGACCAGCGCTTAACTCAGGGGCCTTTCATCTCCTGGATATGAATAGATTCATAAACCAGAGGTGATCAGTCAGGATGGATTGATCATTATAATCGATTGATTGTGTAGCATTGGATACAGAGTATGTAGTGCTGACTGCCAGGTCCTGGGGTGGTACTGACCACTGAGTAGAATGATGTCGGGGGAGTTATACTCTTGTATTATCGCTGTAGCTGGTAATGATGTAATAATGTAGTCAAATCTAAATCGAGATCAAAGTGTTTTGACTGTGTCTGAGTTGAGTTGGTGTGTATTTGGTTTGAGATCTTCTCCGTGGCGTCGCTCACTGTTCAGTCTTCATTTCCCGAATATGCAGAGGTGTAATGTTTTACTCTTATATCAGTATTCAGTATATTTATGGTACATCGGTTTTCAAAGGAACAGAAACAAGTTCCAGCTTGCACTGTCTGGAGAGGGGCAGGAGGGGGCGCCCACTGCCCAACATGGGAACCCCCCTAAATCACGATGGTGAGGTTTGCCCATAAACGCAGAGCCGCTCGCACGGCTTCATTATTCCCTTTAATCACAGTTCTCTGTTCATCCCCACGTTCACTCGGGTTGTTTTCTCATTTCTCGTGTCACCGCGTCATCATTGCGCATCATCTGGATTCATTTCAGACGTCAGCGGCCGCTGGGATCAGTCAACAACAAAGCCAGTCGGGGCGACTGGCATGTAAAGCGGGTTTGGGCGGATAAGACGAAACTGGACGTCACAGGATGTCAGTGTTTTTTCACCTGCTCATTATGTCGTGTTTATGAGGGATCATCACCTCGGTTTGGGTTTAATTAGACGTTTTAATAGAGGGCGTGTCGTTGGGTTCCTTTGTTCTCTCGGCGTTCCTGATCATTTGTGGACAAAGCGCTTTAACTTTCCACTTCGCCATCGAGTCAGAACGTCTCCACGCCAGCGGCCAAACCTCCGTGTTGGTGTTGGCTTCTCAGTCTCTGTTGTGTCTCTGTCTGATGCAAGTGCACGATGATTCAATTAATGGCTGACTTCTGTTCTGTGAAGTCCAGGGTGTGACAGGCGAAGAAAACAAGCCAAGACGAGCTGGAACTCACGTTTCGTGCATGTCAGGAAAAACAGGGATCGCACAGGAAGAGTCGAGATCATTCCACTGGAAATTAAACAAAACTTCCAGAGAAAATCCTCTGTGATGAATGTTAATAATTCAGTTCAGTCTGAAGAGAAATAAACAGATGCTCTTCCTGGATGGAGCAACCTGGTGGAATGATGCAGTCACGGCAGAACCTTTTCATTCATTACGTGACCTCAAATGGGATTTGCCAAGATTAGCTTCCATTTTTCAGATTCATTCCTGAATCTTTACCAAAAAAAGAAGTATCGTATTTATAGTATTTCAACTATTCCCTAAACGCAGTGGATTTTCCGACCCTCCTCATTGCGCGGGAGACAGATTGGACCATTCCAGATTTGTAGAAGTCGTCTGAGTGGTGGGAGGTGTGGCTTCAAGGCGTGGCCACGTATGACCTGATTTGACCTCACGTGGGCGGGGCCAGTGAAATCCTAGTATTATAACCTCTAACGACAACTCAAAACTCTTCCCTTTGTAGAATAGACCCTCATCACGCTCAGGAAGCCCCTCACATACTTTGAACCAGCAGCTCCAGCCTGAACGTTTGCCTGCAGGACAGTGTTGTGCGCGACCTCTAGTGGACACATTTGAAATAGCAGTTCACCACAGTTCATAGTGATGACATGCCTCGTCATCTTTCTTCCGATTGATGAAACAGTCTGGTACGTGTATTCTGCAGTCTTAAGGAAAGCGAGTAAGCTGAGAATCTTCACGTTTTGTCCCTTCAGGGCCGCCGTACACCTCGATGAGCGGTATGACAGTCATTTAATTTGAATGAAAAGAGTGTAGCTCAGCATCTTTACTCTTTAAATGTCTGGAATCCCCGTGAATATCGAGGAAATGAAACTGACCCTTCTCAGGCGGGAAAAACCAAAAAAAACAAACTCAGTCTGTGGGTGGGAAAGTCAGCGGGGTCGTGAGGTCAGCGGCTCTTAATTCAGGCTGACAACCAAATCTCACCTGGAATCAAGACGTGGTGAGAGAGAGTAAACATCTGCGGCAGCAAAGGTCACAGGGGACGTCTGAGCCCGTGAATGTTCCGACCTTTAGCTGCTCTGCGCCATTAAACGCTGATCCGCGCCAAGAAGCCTCTTTCTCTACACGGCCCTTGTGATGCTGCGGGTTAATGAGCTGGAAGCTGGAGGAAGTGGAAAACATCTGCTGGCAGGAAAACACAGAAAGTGAAGGTTGGAGCGAAAGCTCCTCCTGACGTCCGAGCTGGGAAGCGGCAGAATCACACGACTGTAAAGGCAGATAATGAAAACACAAGGGAAGGTCTGCGCTTCCACAGTGTTCGTCCAGGCGCCCGAGCTGTCTGCCTTCTTTTCTTGTTATTAGCTTTGTCAAGGTTCAGTTATTTCAGATCGATGTGTGATATTCCAATGATTTAAATGATGAATGGGTCCAATTTTAAAAAGACTATTTGACATCTCTCTGAACGAAATGGAAGAAAACAGAATGAACATATTCAAAAAGGAGAGACACTCGTTTTTGGAATCACCGTTGAACGGAAGCAGAGGCCGACATTTTGCCTTCAAAATAAGAGAACTTCAAGTTTTACAAGTAAGCAGTTATCATTCATGAGGATTGGCACCAGAACAATAATTTGCAAACTATATAACCAAATATACTTTGAGTTTCCATTTTAAAATATAAATGTCATTCAACGAAACACTTTATTTTGAAATTGCACCGTGGACGTGTCTAAACCTCTCATCAGTGCTGCTGAATGAATATTCACCATGAGCGACTGATTTCAAAACAAATAATCCTGCAGTGTTGGTTTGTGAGTTTATTTACTTGACCCTAATCTAGATTAAGGGAGAATCACAGGACTGTGACAAGAAATCTGGATCTGAATCTGACTCATAGTTGGATTTTCAGTGTTCATTTGCTTTTTTGCACATTTTCATGTGTGATTTCTGAGCAGACGTCACACTGCCCTCATTTCAACTTCTCTCCCCTTCGACTTCACACGATACGTTTTGTTATCAGACTTTGAACTTCTCAAAAGTTCTTAGCTCCCTTTGATTTGAGTTGTCAGCTTCCTTTTGACTCTGGAGTTATACGTTTAAAAATCAGGAATGAAGAGAAGGTTCCCAAGGGAGAAGAACTGCATTCAAAAAGAAAAGAAAATGTCATATATCAGTATTGCAGAATAGCCCCAATAAATACCTTGGACTACTTTCACTTGCGGAGGAAGACGCGATGACAGTTTGAAGTGAGTTGGACTGGAGTATGTGCAGATTCAAACAGAAGTCAATGTAATTGATTCATTAAAAAAAAAAAATTATGACTTAATCATGAATTGTTTGATTAACACATCATCACGGCAGCAATGTTTGAATATTTCGTCATGAGCCAAAAAAACAAAAACAAACCCTGATTCTGTGGTTTTCAGGTGAGAAAACTCTGTTTTCACTTTAGTTTGATTCTCTTTGATTTTGGTCTGTTCCACGAACGACACCACGTTTGCTTCAGTCGCGCCGGGACGAGCCTGACACTTGCGCAGGCCGCGTGCCCCCCCCCCCCCCCCCCCCCCGGCGGGCCGCGGGCCCCCCCCCCCCCCCCAGCAGCGCAGGGGAGGGTCTGGATGTTCAGCCTGCCATCACTCTGCTTGCACTTCATTCCTCTCTGACACGCTCGAAGCGGGAAGCTGTTGAAAGGTTTCCCACATAATCTACGTTCAGACAGACGTGCGGAATTATTCCACAGATGAATATTTTCCAGATCGACGCACCGAGCTCACACCGGCCCATTTTTAATCCACCGCCTAACTTTGGTGTTGTTCTTGTTTCCTCCACCGTAACAAAATGATAGCAGACATGTTTTATATTTTAGATCATGAATAAGCTGTTGGACAGGGATCCTGAGTCCTCTCTTCCAGTCCACTGACAGTATTTGATCTCTTGATATTTCACCGGGAGGATTTTGTGCAGAACAATTGGAAAGAATTCACTGGATGAACCAGTGATCCCAGTTGGCAGGCGTCTGCGTTCAAAACAGCACAGGTCCGATCCAGCGAAGGCAGAGCGGAGCCCAGAGATCCCTCCGCTCTTCTTTGAAGTGAGCAGCTTGTTTGTTCGGCCGCCGCTCGGAGCCGAAGCCGTGCGAGCGCAGCGCATCCTCTTCAATTCACAGCTGAAACCAAGGCTGCAGGTGAATTCCAGTCATGATCCAGCGTCACGATTCCGTGTGTGGATGAATCTCGAGGTTCCGCACACTCACGGACTCGTCGTGGTGATGTGAACATTTCATGGCAGGTTTCCGACAATAGATGAATCTCGCTGACTGGGCCTTTAAAACCCAGTCTGTGCAGAAGTGCACCCAACGTCCCGGGTTCTAACGGTCCGATTCATCACTGACTCACACACGTGTTCACAGTTAGGACCTGAACTTTTGTAATGTGACACTTTCCGTCCATCCAGAGAAACTTCTGCCTCATTACTGTTCCTCACACTTAGAACATGGAGGAACGTGGACGTACGGAACCGTGGTCTCAGACGTCACGTAGACAAGAACTTTATTTGGAGTCATCAGCTTTGATGTCTTCATCAATAAAACAGTCACAACAAACATTATTATATTGATGGGAACCAGGGGTTCTACTAGTAATGAGTTTATCCTGTGTGTGTGTGTGTGTGTGTGTGTGTGTGTGTGTGTGTGTGTGTGTGTGTGTACACAATCACTTAAAGTAAGTTTTTTTTTTTTTATCATTTAAAATACTTCTCGTTTAGATGATTGTTTTCCGGTTCAGGTTCAGATTAAGGTCCGGCTTAGGTTTGGAAGTGGATCACAGTCAAGCCAGATTGAGGATAGGAAGAATGAGGATTACATTAGGTTCAGATCAGGATTAGGTTAATCTGAGGTCTCACTTTAGGTGAGGCTGTCTTGTCTGATTTAGCTCAAGGTTACATTTCGATTCAGTTTAAGTGTGTGTGTGTGTGTGTGTGTGTGTGTGTGTGTCAGGTGACATCGCACTGTGGCCGTTTGTATATTTACTTCTGTATCTTTTTGAACACGTCAAAGTTTGAATCGATGACGTCGTGTTATGAAACCTGCCGTCTTCCTCTCCTCTGGACCTGGACTTGGTCCCGGAGCCAGGATCCGTGTCGCCTTCCCTCTGGGTTCAGACTGCGCTCGCTTCAACTCTGCATCTGCTCCACATCTCCCGCAGGAGAGACTCACCAATTCATATTCATCCTGTGGGGCCAGATGGGAGTGAGCTTTGAGTCTGCATCGCTCAGGGCTGCAGATCGGTATCTTTACTTCATATGATGATGTGCTCTCCTCTGGTGAGTGGTTGGGTCTGAGGTGGATCAGCACCGTGATGTTTGATGGGCAAACGGCTCAAAGACTCTGTGGCCTTCACTTCCTGACTCTGAGTCTGGCTCCAGATCAGATGGAGACATGTTGTTTTCCTGTGAGTGGACAAAGAGCCAGTTCTCTCCTGGCGGCAGCCGTCAGGGTTTGTATCTGTGTTTTTGTTTGTCCCTAATTTGGATGTTCAACACAGACTATGGGACTGTTGATCCTGGTGCAATCTACGTTTAATCCTGACTGACTGGACCACGAACTCCACCATCACCAAGCGGAAATTGAAAGATTTCTGGCATGACTTCATCAGAAAAACATAAAGTCACAGGGCTTAGGAATCAGGTCAAAATTGACAAGGCAGTTGTCAGCGTCTGTCCCTGATTGACACTTGATCATATGTCAAAATGACATTTTTCTCAGTGTTTGTGAAACTCTCAAATATAATCTGACCCGACACTTCACATTCTTCACTTCAACACAAACCACATGCTGTTCTCACTGAAAAATGCAGACTTTCTTCCCATGATGTGTTTTGAATAGTTCTCAGAACTTTACATCTTTATGCCTGTGGAACTGTCCTATACATCCCTCTCATGATATTCCATATTACACTGTTCAAAAGCTAGATATGGAATAACACTGGAAGCACACACACACACACACACACACACACACACACAACTGGTCCCAGTCCAGTCACGCGGGTGATCAAACTCAGCCCGGTCTCATTTAAGCTGCTAACTTGACCTCCAGTTAATATCTGCCGAGGCTCTTGAAGCTCGGTGGGAGTCGATCCATCAAACGCACGACAGCGCAACACTAATAAAAAGAGGCCCCTCTCTGCTGTATGTGCAAATTCATTATCTCGTTAACCTCGGAATTTTTTTCTCTGACAACCCCCCCCCCCCCCCCCCCCCCCCCCCCCCCCCTAATTTTTTTCCCCGACACCCCCCCCCCCCCCCCAACCACCACCACCCCACCCCACCACACACACACACACATACACGTATGCCCCCTTGAATGCATCTGGCCTGAAATACAACCCTTGAGGACCCCTGGGGGACACGAGGGGAGGAAACGTAAATCTACTCAGAAAATACATTTGTTATCAGATGGTTTTGCACAAATACTGAAGTGAGGCTCGTTTGAAGTTCCTAAATGTTCCAGATGATGGTGAGCATTGAATTGCCCCTGGTGTCGTGGCATCACACGAGTCCTGCCGCATCCATCATCCCCTCATCTGTTGACTTCTCCTGCTCCGCTCTCACTGGATTTCACTGGAGATGAATCGCTCTCACGTCTTCTCGGCGCCACACATGTGGTTTCTATGTGACTTGGTGCCCGTGGCTCTTCTCCTCTGAAGGCCATCAGTCAACAGAGGACACATATTGCCCAACACCAATGGCTTGTTTTTGTTTTTTTGCATCACCCTGAAATGTGCCCTTTAATGTATATTTACATCAGCAGTGGGTCCTCCCAATGGGGGCCGCCATGTTTTTACAGTAACCCAGAGTGGACATACTAAACATCTTTTGAGCTTTAATGACAACTGAGGGCCACCATAGGTTCTACTACATGCTCTTATGGGAGGGGTGAGGAGATGGATCCAACATGCAGCTTCACCTGCAGATGGCACCAAATCATACAGGCTGCACCTTTAAATCTCCACCTTCATTGTGTTTGGTTTTCATTTGGAACCATCTTGGTGAAGTTCTGCCCGGGGGGCTGTTGTAAGGGCAACTTAAAGTGGCAAAAGAAAATCACATGCGAGCCCAAGAAATGATGTCACCAAATGTAAATACATGAAAAAACTCCCTCAACCAATGACAAGTCATTTGTTAGACATACGATATGATATCAATATGATAAGAACCACCTTTGCTTTGGCCCAAGTTCCAGTAACAACCACATAGGAGGTGTTGCTTATATCCTGCAGGCAGCCACTAGGGGGCAGTCAAAATGATTTGGTTTGGAAAGCATTGGTTCCATGATTTCAATCATTGGGGAACCGTCACACTCACCTGTCTGTTCAGCGACCATCCGTCTCTGTTACACGTATTTACTAATCAATAGAACTTGATCATGAAAACACGACGGGAACAAACAGTCGTAGTCAGCGTGACAGCGCATTATCTTCCTCGCGCCGCCTGCAGCATTTGTATCTAACCGCAGATTCTCCATGTTTTCACCGCAGGGTCTTCGAACCATGGCCGACAGAGGCCGCTGTTCGCCAGGAGAGGACAGTACGAGCGGCAGAGTGTGCCGGTGAGAGGGAAAACCGGGGTGTGTTGCCATTTTGTCATTCCTGCAGCGGTGCAGTGTGTGGGAATAGAAGAGGACATCTGCAATTATGGTTTAGGGTCATTTATAATCGACGGAAACTCAGAATATATGTTTGTTTTTATTGTCATTCGAATGAAGCAACAGAGCCTCCATTTACATCGGTCATTCATTTGGCTGCAATAAGTGAACCACTCCATGACACCAAATCCTACACACTGAACCTTTCTGTTTGATCCAGACCCGTTTAATACACCTCATTGACCCTTCAGTCAGCTGAGCAAAAACCTCTCTCTCTCTCTCTCTCTCTGTCTCTCTCTCCATCCCCCTCTCAGAAGCCCAGAGTGAACCATGCGTCACCGAACGCCCTCCTCCCTCCCTCCAAAGCGCTGCCCCGGCCCGGGAGGCCCATGTGCTCGCAGCACGGACAGAGCTGTTTACCCGAGTCCGGCTGCTGCGAGACACACACCACCTGCCACTGTCGCTTCTTCAACGCCATCTGCTTCTGCCGGAAAACAAACTCTGCGCACGGGAAGAAATCATAGACGCAGGCGGGGGGTGATGGTGCTGGTGATTGGGGGCGGGGGAAAACGAGCGCGGGGGGGGGGGGGGGGGGGGGGGGGGGGGGGGGGGGGGGGGGGGGGGGGGGGGGGGTCCCCCGAGCGTTCGGATGCTCGGAGGCAGCTGGTGAATCCTCTGTTTGGACTGAACTGCATTTCGCTGAGTCACTAGTAAAGTCATGGTTGCATGTACAGCTCTTGACCTGCAGGAGAGTCTGTTCCAGCTGTCGCACAGTTTGATGTAGGTGGAGCTGAGTGTCGTCGCTGTCCGTTCCATGTATGTTATGAATGTATTCAATTCTTCTGAAAATCGTGTCTGGTCTTAAATATTTAACAAATGAAATTATATGCATGTGTGTATATCTCTATTTATTCATGAACCTATTATTTTTGTATGATTTATGTTCCAAAACTTTGGAATTAAATGAAGTGGGTTTTTTTTTTTTCAAAGGTGCAGTGTGTAGGATTCTGGGGTAATCTACTGGTGCAGAATTTGAATATCTATGAAATAATAATATGAGTTTCAGTTTCATGTAGAGTAGAATACACCTGTAAATGTCCTCTGCCACATAGTTCACCCTGTTGCACTGCCATGATTCTACTGGAGCCCGGAATGGACAAAACCAACCTCAGACAGGAGCAGATGTTGAGAAGCTTGTTCAGTTGGTTGCAATCTGCAACCTCACCACTAGATATCACTGCACTCCACACACTGAACCTGTGAATATGTGTGTAACCATGTGCGTTTGTATTTGTTTGAGATACGATTTTTCGCTTAAATAAACAAACTACCTGAAACACATGTGTTGACTCTGATTTATTCTCTTTAAAGGTGCAGTGTGCGCGATTGGGGTCATTTTTGTCACTTCTTAAAAATGTTACAAAACAATTACATACTGACGTTTTAATGAATTTACAATCACCTAACTGTTTTATTTTTACTTCATTATTCTTAGGCCCCATCCCCACGGAGACAAGGACGATCTTTTTTTCCATTTGTTCTGAAAAAAGAATCTAGAGAAGTGAGAATGCTGTAGTGTAGCCTCCAGGCCTGAGTGGCACTGTAACACTCTAAAAGCTACACACCCAAAACAGAGAGGAAGACATGGAGCATGCACCAAAGTCTAATGTAAACACAGAGGAAGAAAAGGAGGTGGAAGAAGAAGAAGAAGAAGGACTTGGAGCATGGAAGGAGACATTCACCTGGACCGACAACAAGGTCAGCAACGTCTTCTGCGCACACACAGTGCTACAAGTCAGCCGCCATTGTTGTTGTTGTTGTTGGTGGTGGGTTTGCGTGTGCGGTTGAAGGGTGTGAGATTCGCGCACTCGCTCGTCCAGACGGATACAATAAAACGCCGTCTTGACACTTTCCGTCTGTGGGAGCAGAGGCCGCGTGGTTCCCGTGTGGACGGAGCGCGTTTTCCATTCAAATACTTTGCCGGATTCACCGAAACGCATCTCCACACAGCTGCTGACTTGGTTCCGTAAGTGCTGCGAAGGGCTGCTGTTTCTCTGCTCCTTGACTGTGGAAAGTCTTCACTCGGTCCTGATGTTCCACGTTCTCCACAGCGAGACCGTAAAAATGAACAACTCACTCAAAACGTACAAGAGTTTTTTTATGGACGCCCCAAAACCAATCACTTCTGAAAGCCGCTTGTGTGTGTGTGTGTGTGTGTGTGGTATCCTTCATAGGAGGCCTGTGTTTTCTTTCTCCGAACAGAGTTATGATGCAACAGCAGTCAAACAGAATTATCAGCGCGTTGAGGAGGGGAGACTGTTATCGGGCTCTTAACATGTGCCGGGACAAACGTCCCGCGGGGAAACAAAGGATCAAAGTCAAACAGAGCAGGTAGCTCTTTGATCTGGAACCAACGGAGGGGCAACGGTCTGCGATGCCCTTCCGCCGAGCGCGATTATGGAGGAGGTCTGGCGCGTTAGAGGTTCCCCCGCAGACCCAGTGAGATTCAGATCCGCAGAATTGCAAACATCCATTTTAATGGTCCTCGTTTCCTCCCGACGATAAAGACTGGACGGACTTCAGCTCCTGCCAGAAATGTGTCCCGTAAACGGCCTTCGAATGTTATCGTTCCCGCTCTGTGCTGCAGGCCTGCCAACACGCCTGCTACTGCGCTTCAGACTCTGAGAGCCGGGCGGCGGACGTTCTGCTACTGCGCTTCAGACTCTGAGAGCCGGGCGGCGGACGTTCTGCTGCTGCAGCTTCAGGCCTGTGTGCTCAGCCTCGGCCCGGTGTGTCCCCGTGCTCCCTGTGACCGAGATTTCACACAAACCAAACACACTTCTGTCAAACTCAGTGAAAAGATACGACATGGATCAAGAAATAACACATCCTTTTTTTTTTTTTTGGTTTAGTTTAGTTTTTCATTGTTTTGTTTTGCACTTTTACGCTGACTTTTCCAAAGAGATCCCATTTCTGGCTCGTTACGGAGCTTTAAAGGTGCAGTGTGTGCGATTTTGGTCCATTTCTGTCACTTGGGTCTATAGAAATGGAATTACAAAACAATTATACAGATATTTTTACAAATAATAATCGCCCAAATGTATGACTTGCTTTTTACATCACCCTAAAACCAGCCCTTTATTTATATTTTTACCAGGAGTGGGTCCTTCCCATGGGGGCCGCCATGTTTTTACAGTCGCCCAGAGTGGATGTACTAAACATCTCTGGGCTTTAATGACAAGTGAAGTTTACCATCGCTTCTCCTGCATGCAACTTCAACCAGCGTGTCACCAGATCGCACACACTGCACCTTTAAGGACATTTCCCATCCTGTTTTTGTTTAACAGCGATGTGCACAGCAGCGATGTGGTGTGGAGTATTGGTATTAGATAGTCGTTTCCATTCCTAAAGTTGCATAATGCACCTTTAATGGAGGACAGGCACAGGTCGGGGACATTTTGACCCAATTCAATGCTGCTCTCACGTGTCCAACCTCGTCCACGGCACAATCATTATTAACGTTCCACGCTCGCCGCAGCTGATGTCCCCGTAGGTGCAGATCGTTTCCACGTGATCCAGAGGAAGTTAAGTTAATGGATGATCTTAGTGATCGAGTGAGATCATTGGCTGCGTGGTCATTCAGTTCCCAGCCCGTTTTCCTGGTGCATCGCGTGTCCGTTCACAGAGGCTCCACAGGTGGGTTCACTCTGTAAGTCATCAGTTACACAGCGCTGAAGCACTTAGTGTGACTAACCTTCAGATTTCACATGGACCCACTATAAGACTGTAAAATCCAGCCATGATTCATTATAGCATTCTCATCACTGTCACCGCTGCCTCGATATATACATATATATATATATATATATATATATATACATGGGCCTGGAACAGACTTTAAAAAGCACAGGTTGTACATGCCACATGTTTTTCAGATTAATACAGACACACACACACACACACACACAGGTATGTAGATATATATCCATGTATAAATGGGCATTGATGATAAAAACAGAGACAAACAGAGGCCTCAGATTAAAGGCTCTACAGACCATAAACGGGCTCTGTGCCCCGTTTTGTGTGATATGTCTAATAAAATTGAAATACAACGAAAATTCCACCGGAGACAACCATAAAATCTTTTCAGGTCCTTTCAGTTTCGATCAGTTTGACCAAGCCTGCTTCAAAAGCGAAGAAGAAAGAGCGTATTCCTCAGGTCAACAAAAGAACATGTGCAGCCGCCAATCACACAGTCCACTCACAATTATCTCGAACATGCTTCTCACATGTGATCTGTCTGTTCCGAGGGTTTGGGTGTTTTTATGAAATCTTGCTTGAATTATGATTCTGTGTTTATTGCATTGCGTCAATGTTTTTGAAAGGCTTTTCACACTCTGCTTGGCAGGTACCATGCACACTATAAGTATCATCGGCTTTCATTTAATAACTCTACACCCTGTTTACGAGTTGCCGCCCCAACTACAATAACCGTGGTCTCCAAGCCAACTGGTGAATGTGAACTGAACTCCATGTGTCTAAATGTATGCCTTTGTTTTGATTATTTCCTGTTGGATTTTGTGTAACAACTGTATGGACAGTACAATCACATGATGAAACCTCTCTACTGTAAACCATAACATCCAAACACAAATGTTAGCATCTTGCTGCGAGGACCTGAAGCCTAAGTCTCTACAGAGCAAGGTCAACTCTAACACATGCGTTTGACAAATCCTGTTCATTGGGATCATGATCATAACAAACTACGCCGTTTAAATAGTATCACACAACTTACAACCTAATGCACGACATGAAAACAACGATAAAAAGGAGCAACAAACATGAATCAGAGTGATACGAACCAAACCCCGACGTGTTTGGACTCTTTGATTTGGTCCATGTCCTATCTGCTAACCAGGGTTGCCCCATCTGACTAAAAGCCCACCCACCTCAATAAAAAACAGCCCCAAATCAAAACCTCTCCAGAAACTCATGTTCAAACCGTAAAACAATGACATGTGTAATAAGGAACATGTCAAACAAGCATGAATGAAAATGAAATGTGCGACAGGCCATTTCAAGGGGACCTATTATGCCAATTTAAGGGGCTTTCGATTCGTTCTGTAGCCTCTGTTATGATGATAAACGGTATTAATAGGCACTTTGGGTTTTTTTAAACGAGCCCTTTAAAAAATCTGGAAGTCATTCCTTGGGAGAAAGGCAGGGTTTTGCCTCTCCCCCCTCCCCTCCTGAATCCTCATTCCTCCTGATTGGCTGATCGGTAGGCGATCCCAGATTGACCCGGAATACGAGAGTGGACGAGAGTGAGCGATCCCACACTTTATATACATTTATTTTCACACATACAAGGACAACAACGACGACAATACAGACTCCGCCACCCCCACCCAATGGGTGAATTGGGGGGAGACTTACTGTTTAGGTGTGTCTGGCAGATTGTGATATGCAAATGAGCGAGGTCTCGGCGTCAAGTTGAGCAGATTCTCGCTCATTTCAAAGAAAGAGAGGGCGCAGAAGTTTATTTGAAATGCGCTCTTATTTTGAAATATGATAGCAACTCTTTTGTTTATATTTTCTCCAGAATATTTTCAGGCCCAAATTTGATCAGTCAGCCCAATGCTTTTTTTTCCGGCCCAACCTGGCAACACTGCTGCTAACGTGGATTTGATAACGCGCACACATGGATTCCAGGATCCTTCCTCTGGTGGTTAAATCCACTGTGATCCAACAGTGAGTGTATTTTTCATATTAAGACATAATTATAGGGCTAAGTTTAAAAAAAGGAAAATTGAAGCCAAGTCCATAATGCCCCCCCGTGATGAGGTCTGATGCAACAACATCCGCTGGGTCAGCAGTTCTCTGACATGCCTCGCTAAACACCGTCATTATAGCTTCACAAAATATTTATTGGAGAGAAATGGGTTTAGATTGTGTCTAATTGAGCGTGTTATTACGACTAAACCTTCACCACATGTTTGCAACAGATGACTTTTATGTTCACACCCAGGATCCGAGGCTTGTGAAAATAAGTAGTTTGAGTAGTTTACTACCTTTGAAGTATTTCATATTTGGACAATTTATGTCTTCATAACTGTGCTGGACAGGTTGGATGTGTGTGTGAAGGACATAGATCTACCGCATACATAATTCCACATGATATATTATGGGATGGCAAGATTTTGTTTCTGACGAGACGGTATGAAGATTTATATTATCAGATCATTTGTCCAGACCTTAAAGGTGCAGTGTGTAAGATTTGGTGACCTCTAGTGGTGAAGTTGCATGTTGTATCCATCACCTCACCCTCACCCCTCTGAACATGCAGGAGAACCTGTGGTCGACTTTAATTATCATTAAAACTCAAAAGATGTTACTGTAAACACATGGCGGCCCCCGTAGAGAGGACCCGCCCCTCATGTCAATATATATCAATGGGATCATTTCAGGGTATCGGGACAAAAATAAAACATTTTGATGATTAGGAATTGATGAAAATATCAGAACGTAATTGTTTTGTAATATTTTTACAAGTGACAAAAATAACCAAAATCTTACACACTGCACCTTTAATATCACTGTTGTTCAAATCTAATGGATAACCCCCCCCCCCCCCCCACGCCCCCCACATGCTGAAATGTTCTGTCCTGAAATGCTTCATGTGCTCATAGATACAAGGTGCTGCAAATAGATGCACAGTCTGAGTGTTTGTGTGAATGGGTGAATGTACTGAAAAGCGCTAAAGAATTGTGAGGATGCAAAAGTCCACATGAGAGCAGGGAACAGTTGGCCGAGCATCTCCCTGCTTTTCCCCTCGAGGTCCCTTGCACATGAATTATTGCACCACTGATTTCAAACAGATGCACATGCTGACTTCATCCATATCAACATCGTTTGGAGCATATTGTGCTCACAGAACTTTTTCAGGCTGTTTTTATTTTATTTTATATTGAATAAATATAAATTGAATACAACAGTATTTGATATTCATCCAAGGGTCCGGTGTAGGGTTTGGAAGCGTCCATTTAAATTCGTGATTAAAAATGTCATATTTTCAGGGTGAGTGATCGAATCATTTATAAGTTGTGCCAAACTAACGAACTAACCGTCAAGGTTCTGTTCTTAGCCTCGGCCTCGTTTCAAAACCTCATCAGTAGATGGTTTTAATAGTCCTATCAAGTATATGTCACTGAACTCAGTGTCAGTATAGTCCCTTTGATTGGCTGGATGTTACGTTTTGGTCTGAACTACACAAGATATTGATACATTAGCTCGGTTTATTCACAAGATCAATGAATAGCACTTCAATGTGACCCATTTTGTTTTTCATCGCAGGTCGATCAGACATCTGCATCGAGAGTTCTTCTCAAACCGGGACTGTGGGACACATCACATTCCTCCTGATTCCTGTGTCGAAGCTTTCAAAACAAAAACACACGTCTTTCATCTACGTACAGAATCAAAGCTGTGGAGTCACAGTGCTCTCTATCAGCCAGCTGTCAGCTCATGCAGGTGCATGGGAAATGAACAATGATGGAATAGTGCCCTTTGGCGGCCTCTTGTGGTCTGCACACACGGATGAGTTGAGATCACGCAGGTCCATTCAAGTGCATGTGAAACAATTTCGCTTCATCTCATTACAATGCCTTTCTCGTGTTTACTTAATCACGAGAACTTTTCTTCCAGATCGTTTTAATGACCAGGTCGATCAAAGCAAATGAGCGACTACTTAAAGATCATTGTTTGGGTGAAATAGACCGTGTGACAGTATATTTAATTATAACCCTGACCCTAACACGGGTGTAAGTAATACTGCGTTTTGTTCATATAGAATAAATCAATATCAGTCAGCCAGTATGTGCAGCTACAGAGCTGTGACACCGACTGTCGTGCTGACTCAGCAAGTCCAATCAGACCATTTGAAGTGTTAACCATTGCGCTGTAGAGTTAAAGAATACGATATTATTATTCTGTACAATTGTCTCTTGTCTCTGCCTTTCAAAAAAGGTCAAATGTGTAGTACAGAGGTTCACTCTCTTCCCTCTTGCGTCTGACTTATTATCCCGCTCGTAAATTTTATGAGGCAGATCAAATCTAAATCATCAAAGCAGACAGCAGAAATCCCCCAACATTAACAACGCAGTCTGTACCATGACTGCCGGCGGCACATCCAGATTCATAAGGTGAGTCAAAAAAAAAAAAAACATTTGAACATCCCCAAAGATTTTCATAGTCATGCAACTGCTGCCCTTCAGCGTCGGTGGTTTACAGTTTGTGTGTATTGCCCTTTAAACAGGGGTAAACATGGACACTATGTCAATTGTTTCTAACTGAAAATAGATGCAAAACAGTTTTATTTGCTGTGTTATGCCAACGGACAAGAATCCCATTTATTTTGTGTAAACCCCCCGACAAGGGACATGGCATGTGGTGAAAAAGTTAGAAATGCCAAAAGGCCCACTTGCATTCTTGGCCTCAATAACTTCGACGAAAAAAATCTAAAAGTCTGTGTGTGTGTGTGTGTGTGTGTGTGTGTGTGTGCGTGCATGCGTGTGTGTGTATGTGTGTGCGTGTGCGTGTGTTTCTGTTTCATTTGGAACAACCAGCCTACTTTAGTCAACATGCCTGTCAATGGTAAAAGAGGAAAGTCTATTGATAGAGATGTCTGTCTTCTAATATCCTCGGCGGTTATTCAGGCCTCATAGGAGGAACCAAACACAGGCACTCTGGTGTATTTTGGATCTTTGGTTCCACAAGTTTGAAATTGAATAAATCTGAGAATCCGGGTCGGGAGACAGGCTGAATTATCCAGAAGAACATCAATCAGCCTGGAGTGATCGGATCTCCAGGAAAAGACTGAATTCCACTTTGAAATTGTATCCACCCCATATCCAGAGGCCTGTATTTTAACAAGTGACGGTGCAGCACCGTCCGTGACCAATATTAGTTTTGGCTGAAGGCCAACGGATGCATTGACAAGCGAGTTGGCAAACACAGAAAGAGATTATTGTGACCGGAAAAGCAAAAAGAAAGTTTCCCCACTTAGAGCCAACGAGGAAAGTTTGACGACAGGAAGATGAAGCTGAGTTTACTGCATCGAAACATCTGTGTCGGGGAACGTTGCTTCGTTCCCTCTCCCCCACGGTGCTTTGGTGCTTTGACCCCAACCATGACCTTATCTTTCTTAGTGCCTGTTTTTGTCAAAGCCCAGCAGGGTTTCCTGGTTTCTTCATCATCATCATCATCATCATCAAATCATCAAATCATCAAATCAGCACTCAAGAGAAAAGGCTCCTGTTCCTTCCGATCTGTGAGTGTATCTGTGGATCGATGGATGGATAGATAGATAGATAATCAGCCCCATATTGTCTTACAGCTTTGCCAGCGCTGGATTTCGATCCAAATCATCTTGCAGGCGGGATTGGACCCTCTGCCGGGCCACGTTTGGCCCGCGGGCCTTACGTTTGACACCTCTGATCGAGATGAATGCACCGGCGCAAAGGAGCAGAGCAGCAGAGTCATTGAACCCAGTTGTGAAATCCAAATAACACATCTCCGTCATAAACCTGCGAAAGCCCAGGGGTTTCTCCACCAGTGTCACAGGGTTGGTGGGACGGCAGAGTGAAAGGCCCCCCGGGGGCCCACGGTGTCCCCACCATTCACACTGACAGCCTCCAAAGTCTGCATCAACCCCACAGGGACCGTGTTATGACTCTGTTGCCCCGTGGAGTTACATGGAAAGGATTTCTGTGGTATTCTCGTGAAGAGATCAGAGAAGCCGGGTCGAAAGACAGAGGGCCTGGATTCAACCAACGTGCACGTGGAGGTTGTGTGTTTGTGCAAACACTGCACCTGTATGTTCGGGGACAGAAGTGCTGATTGTGGGAGCCACACCGGGCCCGGCCCAGCCCATGCACCGCACACAGCTCACATGATGCTGACACGCTGTGAGAAAGCGCAGCTTTGTCTCGGAGGGTATCAAGAGTGGAGAACGGTGGAGCGGAGAGAGAGTGCCTCTGTCTCCGATAGCTTATATCTGCATTGTTTGTGAGACCGGACCCTGACAACAGCGCGGTCTGCACACTTCACTGTTTGATGGCAAAGAAGTCTCAGAAGCCGCCTACTTGGAATGAGTGTGATGGAGAAGGGACTGAAGGTCCCGAGTCTGGTGATCGCACCGAGCGTCTGATCGCAGGCTGCATGTGATACCAATGTACACGAGAGAGTGGGGGCGCAACAGCAGAGATTGAATTCGCATTGACTGAACATTTGACTCAACCTCCTGATACAACTTCCCCTTTCTGTGCGCCAAAGAGGAGGTGGATGCACTTTGAATGCATGAGGTTGTGTGTTCGATTCCCCACTTATCCATCCGCCCTGGGATACATGTCGCTTTGGATAAAAGGTCTGCTGAAGGAAGTTGTAGAATTGTAGAAAGTGTCTTTTGGGATACTGAAGCCAAAGTGCCCCTCGCCTTGGTGTCAGCACTGTGTGTGTGATGCAGTTTGTGTACATTGATGCACGAATGTGTGTGTGTGAATGTGTGTGTGTGAATGGCAAAGTGCTTTGACTGGTCAAGACTATCAATCTTTTATGTGCAGGTGGCACATTGGCCATGTACTTCCTAAACGAAAACAACAGATAAAACGGAAACGATGAGAGATGTCTGCATCATGAGAATACCTCCACCAAAAGATCATGTGAGTCCATGAGTGAAAATAAGAAAACAAACATTTAATTGAATGAAGATTAATTAAGAGAGAGCAGCCAGAGGAGCGACAATGGACCAACATTTCACCCTCCCGGATTTGCCACCTTTTCAAATGGACTTTGAATAAAGGTTGATGAGAGTTATCACCTTCAAACGACACCAAAGCATCACAGATCAGAAACATGTCTCTATTCATCATCTCCCACACCAGTGTTTTGCATTGAGCACGTGTGGATGAATGAAGACACGCATGAGACAAAACCTCAGCCTGATCCCTGGGCAGAACATCTCCATCACTTTGGGTTATAAGGAGCCCAACCTGCAGGTGTGCAAGCACAGGGTTTTATAAATTACACAATATGTTGCTGTGCAGCATTTTTGGCAATTGTGCAAACAGACACTTTTATGTGGTGCCTGTGCACCACTTTATAAATAAAGTTCTGGAACTGATGACACTGAGGAAGTACTTACTGTCTGCATCACAGTTCACAATCGAGAATGGAAAACTATAACATAGGCAGTCCCAATAGAAAGTCTCATGAGGGCTGTGGGGGGGGGGGGGGGGGGGGGGGCCGGGGTCCATGGGGGGGGGGGGGGGGGGGGGGGGGGGGGGGGGGGGGTGATGGCCTGGCTGCATCTTCTCCTTCACCTCATCACTTACGTCTCGTTAGTTTCAACCGGATCCAGTCTCAAAGTAATGAACACCTCCTGCAGAGTGAGGAAATGCAAACGTGAGAGCTCTGCTCTCAGGAATCCAGTTGTTTTCAAAATTATTGCCGGGTCTTAGAAATACATTTAATTTGTAAAGATAGAAGAGAGGATCCAGGAAGCAGGACCCTCTTTTCACGATCCCGCAGGCCATAAAAGCAATGTGACACACCCATGTGGAACCTATTCATCTTCGTTCATCAAATCACGAACTGGCAATAAACCAGTATGTGTGTTTATTTATGAACCCTCAACACAAGTGATTGGTTGTACGACCACAGAGTTTTTCTCCTCGTAGGGCAGCTGAATACCCATCACAGGTGTTCACCATATGCTAAATGGCAGGAGTCTGGCGTATAGGGTCTGAACAGATTTGACTTTATTTTGAATTGTTTCGTATTTCATGAGAATAACTGCAAACATTTTGTACATGGAGTAATGAGTAATACTTTGTTCTTTTTGTTGTCTTTCTTGTGGTTCATTGTTAGATCTTGCCCTCAGAGCACTTAGAAAGGGAACTTACATATATAAACCAAATATTTTCCTTTTTGAAAATAAAACAGGTGTTGTCTCTTGGATTTTGTCAATATACAATGGTTGGTACACGCTGTTTTCTGAACTGAAGCTAAATAATAAGTTGACGATAAATTAAAGGTGAAACACTGCTAAAAAAAAGTGGTAAAAAGAAAAGTGGTAAAGTGTCACTGAGTACACCGTGCAAGAAAGTACTTCCATGTTAAAGACAGAAACTGTGTGCGACTGCACGCAGAGAGTTGTTTTGCAGTAAAGCAACATTACACTTCTGCAGTGTTGACTCGTGTTATTACACAGCAGTATTTGGGGTGGCGCGCCTGTCGCCCGACTGTTCGCCGGTCGGAGGCTTCCTCCGCACAGAGATGGCAATAGAGACGTAGCGGACTGAGGGGCCTGTCTGCTGGGGTATTTCACCAACAACCGCCACGGTAGAGATCCGCAGAGACACACAGTGCTGGGGAGACGCGGTGCCACGGGTAAGACAAAACACGACCGCTAATGTGGCTTAAACTGCTAACCTTTCCAGCGACACCCTCGTACTGTCAGTAAGAATTAAAGCTAAGTCTGTTGACACAAACTGACTAGCACCGTGATGGCGGACTATTAGCACGATTGCTAAGTAGCTAAGTTACTTAGCACGCCGGCTAGCTAGCGAGTCCGCTCAACGCTAAGTTTGTAGCGTTAGCTGGCTAAACTGTCCGTTGTCATTGTGTTGGTAAACAGTGTGGGCGTTGTGCTGTTTTATTCAGCTATATGTATTTCCCCACGTAGGCACCCGGGTATCGCAACGTTAGTTGGGACAGTCAGCTAACGTTTAGCTAGTTACCCCTATAAACAGCACGGGACGGGGATTTGGCTCTTTAGCTAGCTGGCTAGTTTGTTGATGGCTTGGCTAGCTTGGGTTGCTGGATGTTGTCGGTACATGGCTGCATGTCATTAGTCCGTGTTGTGGGACAGATTCTGCGGGTATGCAAACACAAGATTACCAAACGCACTGGCTAAGATTTGACACTGTCACTACCCGAACGCTTGTCGTTACCTGCTAAGGTAGTGGTAGTTAACGTGCTAACGTTAGCATGCCAGTGAATTGCCAGTGAGCATTAACCATAGCAAGAGTTTGTGTGTTATGACAAATAGAACTGGTGTGAGCTTCTGGCCTAAGAGCAGATTGAAAGTGGAGACAATGTAATTTAAAATCACCCCCACTCAACGAAGTGCTGTGACATTAAAAGGTGACATGTCTTTTAACTTTGAAGGTGTTGACGTTCATTTCTTAAGGTTTCTCTGGTCATGCACAACACCTGAGATAAAGCACAGGTATGTGCCGGCCTGTCGTGAGGCACAATACTATTTAACATGGCATTGCTACACCATATTAATATCATTCTGTCTATAAATACTTGACAGGAACAATGTAACACTTGCACTGTGACTGGCCCAGACTGACATGGATAACACTGGTCAGACCCTTTTGAACTTTGATTTATTTGGCATCATATACTTAAACATGTCAATATAATCTGCTCTCAAACATGCACACACAGCAAGATTTCAGGACAAGATCACATACCACATGATGTTGTTATGCTGAGCAATTTTGGCTTATTTCACCTTTCTGATGCGATCTCCTGAGGAAGAAGTTGCCAACCCAACAAATCCATTGGAGACTGTCATTTGAAATCATGTCACGTCATATAATTCTCTGCAGTGAAAAAAATATATAAATATATGAGTGGGAATGAGAAAGTGGTTGGAGGGATGTGGTCAGTCACCACAGGCTGTCTGTTATTCACTGAAAATGGGAGATGCCATTTTAAAGATCACTTTGTGTCTACACATATCAACAAGCACTTCTGCCAATTCACTTGTACAAGTTTTTTTCGGTTGCAATTTCAAAATCGTACCTTGTCTCTGATGTGTTATGTCCAATTATGATATATATCTGATTATTAATAGTTCTTCCCTGATTATTCTGTGGTTGGTCTGAGAAGTTTAGCTACGGTTCCCTAACCCTTCACACTACCTGCTGAGATTCCAAACCTGATTTCTCTGCAGATTCTTTGGGGCCAAAATTATTACTTGGGCTGTTTTAGTGACTCATGATGGCTTCCTGCTCACTCCTGGCTATTGTATTACAGAATGGTTAACATCCTGGTTGTACAGAAATGGTGGTGGGTACCGTCAGCTGTCACTTCAGAAGTAACTCTTGCTTGTTGGCTTTTGCATTCATGTGTGTTCACTCACTTACTGATGCGTAAACAACCTAATGCATACATACCCACACTGACCCTTGGATAGCAAGGAGTTGCAGCGTGCCACCCCTGTGTGAAGCTGGTGTCATGCCACATATGAAGGTGGCAAGAATAAAAAAAATGACTCAATGTGAAGGCGATACAGCTGAGAAACTGTTGCTTGCCATTGCTTTTGAACCATCCCTGTAGTGTCAGGGACACTTGATTGTGCTGTATCATTACAAGAGCTTAACTGTGCCGTTATCTCCAATCTTCTGCAGTTATACCGTACGTAGGCTGAATGGACTGATGGAAACCCTCCCTGCTGTTTGCTGTTATAAGATTTACTCAGCTATGACTTATTTATTTAGTTATTTATTACATTTTAGGGATGCGTGTTGTTTAATTGACAGGGGAGTTCTGTGCTGTTGATAGGATAGTGACATAGCCTTCAGAGGTGTGTTCCAGTGAGATACCCTGACACCGTGTCTGTAGGCTTGTCTGGGTACTTGTCATTTTTTTTTTTAATCACTGGCATTGAAAAATCATATTAGTCTTTTTACATAACATTACCTGTCTTGCGGTATCATATAATGGGTCATTATCATCTGATCAACTTCTCCCTGCATCCCTTGCATATATGGTGATAGTTTAGAAAATCTGTTTTTTGGAGCATGGTTGGTTTTTTTCTTGACTTTGACCTTTCAATCGATTAACTATAGCAGTTTGAAGGCCAAATGAAGACAGGTTGCTGAAACCTAGCTTGCTAACTGACCAATTAGTGTTTCTGTTGTCATGGAGTGGTCTGCAGCGTATACACAGACACTGCCAGGGGCTACGTATATGAGGCTCTCGTATGGGATTTTAAAACCATTCATGGTGTATGTCTCGTTTCTGAGTTATTGTGCTGTGCATGTCAATGAAAAAGGACAAAATAATCTAAATGAAAACGACACAATATTTCATTTTTCTACTTCCCCACTTGAGACGGCACATGGTCATCACACGTGTCCTTCAAGGCTTGTCCTCCACTGATTAAAATGTCAGAAAAAAGTTTGAAATTATTCCTTAAGTGGTTTTCACTGACAAAAGAAGTGTATAAGTGCATGTGTGCCTTGTAGTTGTAGACATCACAGAATCACAAGCTTTTAACACAGTATGTGAAGACAAGCTGTCATAGTTGTCCATGATAATGGCTTTTTGCATGAAAAGCACCAGAGTGAGGAAGTGTCTTTTTAATTTCACTTGACTGGTCAAATGTTGTTTGTGAACTTTAACAGTGTGTCTGTAACAATGCAGAATGTGACAATCCATAATAAGCTTTGTCATATTGAAGTATGTTGCAATGAGTAATTGTAATGTATAGTTTATGGTTAGCACTTACCAATATCAACAGTATTTACAGGCTTGTACCTGGAGTCAGTGCTGAAGTGATGACTTAATTCTGTTATTCACTTGTGCAAACTCTCCTGATCACCAACCTGTTTGCACAGATTGACATGGATTGGTTTAGTTAATTATGTGTTACCTCCTAGAAAGAGGAAAACATGAAATCCCATTAAGTTCACTATCTCATAATCAGTTAATTGTAAGTCAAAGTATAAGATCTTGTGGAAGTCTCCCCCATTTTCTGTTATATATTCAACTTTCGTAAAATGTTATACTTCTACTTCCTAGAAGCACTGCCCATATTACTGTTAAATATTTTTTCACAATGTCATTTATTCAACTAATTGCTTGGCGCATATTCTGTGTAGAGGAGATAATAATGTATTATACTTTTTTCTAAATTTACACATGGGAAAATACTGACATTTTAGGTAACATGTTACATTGCACAACTCTTTGTTTTTACTGTTTAATGATTCAAATGAACATACTGAATACTCTTCGATTGACATGTTTAGAGTTTCAGTTTGGGAATGAGTTTCAGATGATCAAGAAGCAGAGTGACGACTTCAAACTAAAAATAGTCTAGTTGTAACTATCATCAGTGTAGCAGGTCTTCTCGAAGACAAACAACAAACTGACGGCGGGCAGTTTATAGTTTTGGGTGCCAGTAGGTCACATCTCTGTCTGTCAAGCTACTTTTGTGAATGGCCGTGTGGATCAGTAGTTGTTGCTCGCTGGGGGATCTCTCTGGCTCATGTGGTTATCAATATGAG
The DNA here is from genome assembly GCA_016785325.1 of Chascanopsetta lugubris. Taxonomy (NCBI): domain Eukaryota; kingdom Metazoa; phylum Chordata; class Actinopteri; order Pleuronectiformes; family Bothidae; genus Chascanopsetta; species Chascanopsetta lugubris. Next base: position 68,875 of record JAFBJT010110583.1, on the reverse strand, counting down.
CAATGCAAGTGTGTTTATGAAAATTCACCCCAAAAGTGATTTCCCTGAATTCAATCGATACTTTACTAAATAGCGAAGATGATCCAGTTTTAAGATGTCGAGCTGTGTTAAGATGTAGAAATGTGTTTTTTGACTGTGTTTATGCTCCATTGTGGGCTGAATGAGAAACAAATAGATCCAGCGCTGACATGGCATTTAATCATTGAGGGATCAGCATGTTCGACAACATTGCAAACATTACACAAACACAATTGTGTGCCGCATTTGGCTTGTGCCTTGACAGGTGTGCATGCGCTGAAGTTTCTTTACCCTAAAACGTTCACTCCACACCTCCAAACTTTCATGAAAAAGCAAATGCATGCACACAGACACACACACACAGACACACACACACACACACACACACACACACACACACATATATATTGGAATTTTTCTGAAGGATAAGGTGTAAGAACCACTTAT